>JAAGNO010017846.1:0-38437 GCA_033439905.1 Ceryle rudis
GGGAGGGTTGTGGGTTTTGGGGGGTTTGGGGTTTTTTTGGGGGGGGGTGTGGGTCTTTTTGTTTTGTTTTGTTTTTCCCCAGAGCATTCAGGAGCCAAAGTTTTGAAGTATTTGAGCCCAATCAGAATTCATGATTTCTCTAATGCACAGCCAGCTCCTCTTCTTTTTCCATTTGAGGAATGAGCACTTTGCTTTGATCTCCTGTTTGAGTCCAAAAATTTAGGTTGCATTCCACTGGTGTTCCCTGAAGGAGGGATTAGCAGATAACAGTGGCTTGGAAATCTTCAGCACACCTGCTGCTGAGGAAGAAAGCAGTGACTTCTGAAGCACTCTGAAGAGATTATGATGCTCTGTGCTACCTAACTTTTGAAGTCTCAGTTGAATTTTGAATTTACCAAAACCAACCATACGTAAATTTACCAAAACCAAACGATACGTAAAACAACTTATCTATATACACACTGTAGTACTTAAGCTGAAATTAATTTAGGATGGAAAAAAAAAGAATTCAGAGCTCAAAAAACGGGGAGATCTTGCTCACACATCTTTAAAGATAAACCTTCAAGGGCTTCTTCTAGGGTTCAAGCTGATTTACACTGTAGAATTTTTACCATATTTATTTCCATCAGACTTGCAGGGTAGGAAATGGTCTCTGAAATGGAAGAGCTGTGCCTGGCCAGCCAAGGATTTGTTCATCCCCAGAGGAGAAGCTCTTAGAACTCCTGCTGCAGTGTGCTAGTGTAGTGGCATCAATTTTTCATGGTGGGGAAAAAAAAAATCATCTTAGGAGGCTCTCTTCTGAGCTGTTCAAGAGCAACCTTCTGGCTAGAAAGATAACATCTTTTGGACTTAAAAAATAAGAGGAAGGGAAAAAGAAAACAACTGGATTTAAATGACTTGTAAATGAGCGAGGGGAAACTTTTAATGGGCTGGAAACTGGAAAAGAAATTCCTCTCTGTTTGCAGGACATTAGGGCATAGTTACCCTAATGTGTGTCAATCTCCCTGGTATTCACACAGCTGAAGCTGAGAGTATGTGATACTGTGCTCTGATCACAGAGCAAGTAACAACCTCAATATGTATTATAACTGAAGATGGAAAATGTATTGGAACCATAGGGCTCTCCAGAGGTTTGGCTTTGCTTTAGAAAGGTGATGGCAGTATTTCCTTTTGGAATTTATCACAATATTTAATCCAAATATTTTTTCTATGGAAAATTATATTTGGTTATTATGGACAGAAAATTCTCTGTACGTTCAACAGTGACATTTCAAAGTTCCACAAATTCCAAGTGTTTGGGTTTTTTTTTCTTTTGATAGGGGTTGTGTTTTCATGTTTTGTGGAAGCAAGCTGGAGCTGCTTCATGGGTTCCATTTACAGGCTGGAAGCTCCTGTAAAGGGAAGGAAGGTGCAGTATAGCAGAAGCAGTACGCTCTGCCAGTGGGGACTGAGGTAAAATTCTAAGCTGTCAGGTGGGTAACAGGAAAAAAAAAAAAAAAAAAGATAAATTATTATGGATAAAGCTTTTGTAGTAGAACAAACCAGCCAAATCATTGCTTTAGTATCTCTGAAACAAAGCAAGTAAGAGATTAAAGAAATCTCATTAAGTTCTGTGTTTTTAAGGTTCAGTTTTCTTCAGTATCTATGTACTAACCAAGGTCATTTACTCGATGCAAAATTCCAACAGATTCATGCCTGTCTGGAAGTAGTTTCCCAATACAAGGTGATGATCTATGCATAACAAGCTATTTAATTCTTCATTTCAGCACTTCAAAGATGCGCACAAGTTGTTACCTGTGCAAAGAGGAAGAGGATTCTACTGTTCCTCTATTTTCTGCTGGTTTTATCCCACTGAGCTATAAGAAAGGAATGAGCTGCAGTGAGTATGAATTTATTAGTAATTCTGTCAAAATAAACTGGTTTTATTTCTCAAAGTCATGAGCTAAGTGGATAGAGAAGAAACAGTAAAAATATTTATATATATATCCCCGTTTGGAAAGTCTTTTATTGGTGAATGTCTTAATATCTCACCAGTAAATTGTAGCACCAAGGTCTAAAAAAAATAAATAAAATCTCAATCGGCAATAGAGTAGACGATGAACTAATGGGAGAAACTCGGGCAGAAAGAAGTAGTGGCTCAGCTGGGAAAAGGTTTGTTCAGGAGGAGCCTGTCCTGGGCCGGTTCCATGGTTGTGTTTGTGTGGCAGCTGACAGAAAATACTGTGAATGTACAAATTTGTCAACATACAAGAGAGGGAGGATGCTCTCAGAGTGAGCTGGTGATGGGCGCAAACATACTGCCCAAAGAAGCTAAAAGGATTCCTTTGTTTCCCCCCTTTAATGAAAGATTAAACCACCATCTGCCAGTAGTGGCCCAGTAAATCTTCCTATAGGGGCATTTTTCATTGCTCCTGAACCTTCTGTAGTGTGCTGAAAACTACACCAAGCATGGGAGAGAAATGGAACAAAGGTTCCAGCATCATAAGATGTGATAGTTATGAAAAGCTTTCGTGGTTCCTTAGTTTCTACCGTGCAAGCTTTGAATTCAGGCTTGGGAACACTGAGCAGCACGTGCTTTGGTATGTGTGATGTGATTTCTAGACAAATCATGCCAGCTGGAGAGAGCAGAGTAGACCTCTGGTTGTCTGCTTGAGGGCTGCAGGAGGTACAGGCTTCAGAGGTTTACAATATCCATATGGTATCCCCAGAGCACACGGTAGTGCTTTGGAGTTTAACAGGTTCTATGTGAACGTGTGTGGCAGAAACTCTGCAGCCACTGCCAGCTTCAGGAGAGTGAGTTTCTTAAGGCAGTTGTTCTACAGTTCAGACTGTGCCTTCACTACATTTTCCTGATGCTATTTGCTTCCATGAACTTCATCCCATTACTTACTGTGCCGTGGTTCAAAGGTTACTTGAAGTAATTTGTTTTCCATCCTTGGTGTTAACAGAAAAATGCAGAATGATTACAAGTTTTGTTTCTTCCTTAGTTTTCACACTCTGGTTAGAAAAGAAATGTGTAACTTTGTGTTTTCCCAGAAGTTCCCTTCAAAGATGAGCCTACAGTTAATGATGCCAGGTTGTCTGTCAGCTGTCTTGTGTTTTAGCAGCATTGCTGCTGGGTCAACAGCCTTGTGCAGGTGCCAGCAGAAGGATTTTATCATGTCAGTTGGCACCTGATAAATGTAAATGCAGGAGCAGCAGCCAGCAGGCGTCGGGTCCTGTGGGACATGCTGGGCACTCTTCCTTTAAAGCACAACACCCATCCCGACAACAAGAGAAAACAATTCAAAAAAAGGTGGTAAGCTGTGTGAGGTCAGCTACTGTCTTGCTACTGTGACCCTCGCCTCTTTTGCACAGTTTTTCATGCTCTCATTTTTTACAGCAGTTCTCAGATGCTGTTTGTATCTTCTAAGCGTGTCCTGTTGCAAAGAGGAGCTCTGTGTACTGGAAGCTGATGGCTTTGGTCTTAAAGACCATTTAATGGTTTGTGACTGTCATCATCTCTGTTCATAAGGATCACAGACTTTGTGAGGGCAAGGTCTTTGAAAACTGAAGTTTGAAAGAGCTGAATTCCTGCTGCTTCTGAACACGCTTGTGCATCTTAAACCAGCGTGACACTGACACCAAAGAGGAGAGGCCTGTTGTTTCTGCACTGTCCAACTACACCATGGCCATCAAATGTCAGTTTTTTCCTACCACGGTACCTTTATCACTCAAGCAGTTCAACATCTGAAAAATGACAGCATTTCCCTTTGGTAGGGACATGCTGCTTTATTTTGAGCGGGTAGAAGTTGCTTTAGTTGCTTCCCCCCTGCCCTGAAGCAAAAGCTGATTAAAACTATTTGCAGTAGTGGTGAAAAAGCTGCACCTGGTTCTTGACAAATGTGCTGTGCAATGCAGTTTTCCTTGCTGAAGGCTTCTCTGACAAAGGTGTTTTTCAAGTTGGCCTTTTGGAATACCTTCTGTATCACCCCTAAGTTTTGACATGGTAATGCAGATTTGATCACCCTGGCTAATTATGAGGAAGCTCTTGTGTATGAGGAGTTCTTGTGTCCATGCCAAGTAGTTCTAGTTAGACCTAGTTCTTTAGGCTTGCAAAGCTCTCCCTAGTACGTTGCTAAAATGCAGGGTGCAAGAATTAATTTTCAGCTACTTTTTTGCAGTGCTGTCTTGATCCCCTGACTTTTTGACTGGTTTTTTTTTTTATTACATAGACTATCAATTTTTTTTTATGCCATGCTCTAAGAAATAAGCGTTTGTGCTTCTTCTGGGAGATGCAAGATGATTAAAACTGCGTGAGAAGTGGGGAGAGGAACTAGTGACTATTAAATAGTGTTCAGAATACTTGCACGTATGTGTTTGCAAAATGCCTACAACAGTGAAGATGGAAAAATTCAGATAGACCCATCTTTGTGGTGAAAGTGATGCCCTTCTTTTCACCTTTGATCTTCGGACCATCATTCATCCTTAATTAAACTTAGATTGGACTACCTAACACCATTCTCTTACAACAATCTGACACTGTTTTAAATGGAAGAACACGTAGCAGCAACTGTTTGTATTGGCTCAAGTCCTAGCCTAACTTGTCCTGTTTGCTTCTACCTTTCGTAGCACCTCTTTCCCATCTGCCTGTTGAGATCTGCAGCAGAGCAAGAGGAGTACGACTGTGGAGAAGAGTCCCTGTGCAGGAGGTGGCACTGGACTTGAACTGGGATTTTTAAAAAGGAGACGTTACGGAAGGTAGATGAATCCATGAAGTAAAAGGGTGTAATGCTGCCTTCCCTGGGCACTGCTCCTGAACTGCTGCTCACTCTGGTCTTTAACCACAATGAGATGCATCTATTTATTTACACTTGGCTGCCTGATAGCCCTTTATTTATCTGTCTGGTTTTCCTACTTCTTTTAATAAAGTAAAACAAGTTTCAGAAGCAGTTTATATGTCACCCTTTTACTTGACTGGAACGTAATTTAAAGTATGTTATAGATTAGACTTTCCAGCACTGGCATCTAATCCACTAATTCTGCTGTTAGGATCTTTAAATGTTGTTTCATTGGTAGTGCACCTTTATGGAATTAATTTGTCATGAGAAATTAATACCAGAGGAGAATGTTGTCCTTCTGTCCAAAAGGGTGGAACTGGTACTTGCATGATAGCATGTGTTTCGTGTTAAAATAAATAAATACATTTCCAGTTTTCCATATTCTAGAATAACTCTAACCCATTTAAAGCTTTTGGTTTTATTTTTCTGATTGCCAGTGGAACCAAAATGTTGTGCAATTTGTTTTAGTTGAACCTGACTTGAATCCTTCTGCTCAATAAATGCCTGTGTTCTATGGCAGTAGAGAGAGAAAATGTCTATTTCAGGTTATTTTCAGTGTGAAAGAACAGGTCTTTCTATTGTAACATTTAAGTTCAGCTCATCTCTCATTCAGTGCGTTGGTTGCATTGCATCCTTCTGCGGTTCGTGTCGGGTTTGTTTGCTTAATCCAAGTTGTAAGAGAACACAGAGACTGTTCACAGGACAGACTGAAGGACCTCTTTGCCCCGTGTCAGAAATAAGCACTTTTCCTGAACAGACAGAAGCATATTAACTGAAACTGCACCCAGTTCTGCTAACTAAAGTAGTTATTCTTACTGTTTAACCCCGTTTATTTATTCTGGTAACTATACTATTTAGTTTGAGCTTGATTAATTCCATGAAGACGCACTACCAATGAAAGAGCATTTACAGATCATAACAGCGTAACCAGTGAATGAGATGCCAGTGCTGGGACGTCTAGTCTGTAAAATTTAAAAATTTTTTTTTTATTATGTTCCTGTCAAGTTCAAGTTTGATTTTGAACCATAGGAACAAGCTATTTATTTTATTTTTTTCTCCATTGAGTAACTTTTCACTTAACAGCCATTTTCAAACAGCATGTAACTGCACGTGATTTGATCTGTAATGGTTACGTGGAGAAGTGCTCGGTGCTGGCAGCAGCACCTTCCTTGGATGGCATTTTCAAGCAGTTGACTTCAGCATTGTTTGTGTGTGAATGTTCTCAATTAAAAATGCATGTAATTTTTAAACTTTTTTATAAATAAACTGTACCGATAAACTCCCCGTGGTAATTCCTTGTGGGCATTTGGTTATCAGATAATGCAGCTAAACGCTCCAAGTAGCTCCACCTTGAATAACCTCAGTTTTCAATATTCTGAAGCTAGAGTCAGGAAGTGCCAAAATACACAGAATTCCTCTATCTGGCTTGGTTTCTAAGTGGCTCATTTGGAAGTTTTTTTCCAGTGCTCAAAGAAAATGATTCTTAAGCACAGATGTGATGCTGGCCATCCTTTAAGCTTTTTAAGTTATTTCCTCTAGTTAGGTTTTGAGACATGGGATTTTTGTTTGATTGGTTTTAGTATTATCACCTACTAGGCAATTTTGACTCTTAAAATAACCAATTTGGCTAGTAATTTCAGTGGGATTTTTCTGGTTTTGTTTGTTTGGTTTTGTGTGTGGTTTGGGTTTGGTTTTGTTGGTTGTGCATTGTTTGGGGTTTTTTTTTTACTTAGTGTTTAAATGTTGTGTGTTTAAAGAATATTTGTATGTGTAATGCCTGTGATGGGTTTTTCTAATCCTAAAACCGATGCTTTCCAATAAACATCACTTCATGTACTTGTACACAGAAACATACTTAAACCATTTAATGCAAGATGAAAACCAGCCAGAGCCAAAGATTTATCTTTCATCTGAAATGGACTTAAGTGAAAACCAATTCTTTCAGCTGCTCAGAAAGTAGAAAGAGAAAACTATTTTCTTTACTAACTGTCAGAAGGAATTGGAGAGATAGCAGCCATCTAATCATTAATGCAATTTGTGTAATGCTTCACACTTTAGGAGATGTGTTTTGCTTTTGTTAATCTGAAACAATTCCAGGATTTTACTGTCCAAGAATGTAAAATGGGTGGTAAGTATTTAAAATAGCATTCACTAGGACTTTTTCCTATGTTAAAGTGGTGCTGAGCCACAGAAGGAATTACTCATCCAGAGGACATGGTGTTTCCTCAGTTTTCCTTGCAAATGCTGTGGACACTGAGCATGGATAACCTCCCAGGGATCCCATTAAATGTTAGCTCACTTAAACTTTAACACAATGCTTTAATGATAGGCAAATGAAAAAGCAAGCGGCCTGTCGCTGAAGGTAGCGTTGGAGTGGCACTGTCAGCTGCTGTCCTTTGAACCACGGGTTAAGATGGAGCTGCGAGAACAAGGAGCAGATGTTGCAGAAGTGTCATCCAGACATTTCCAGTTGACTTTGGTGGCAGAATAATTAAGCCAATATCGAGAGAGATTGGAAAATCTCACTTCTCTTTCTAAGGAATTATCAATAGGATAGTTGGGGTTTTTTTCCCCGCGTGAAGTTGTTTATTTTTACAAAGCCTCGAGACTTCATCAGGGGCAATTAAAAACAGATGAAGAGAATATGCAAGTCATTTACATAACTATTCCTGCTATGTACAGTCATAATAGAGATAGGCTCTCTACCACATTGGAGCCTTCTGGCTTCCTCTTGCTGTTCCCTTGTTCTATGGCAAGGTAGGTGTCTGTGCTAGAACACCAAACTTGCCAGTTATCTTGCTAACTGGATACTTGTCTTTTTAGGCCAGTTTAGAGCTGTACCACATCTTGCCTTGACGAGGAATATTTTTATGTTACATTTTAGGCCAGATTTACACTGCTGACAGCACAGCTGGAGAATATGCTCTTGTCCCTTTGAAGACACACAGTAATTGTGAAGATGGTAAATGTTCTGTGATCTCCTATGTTGTTGAAAAAGTCAAATTTGAGCCCTGAGTTCTCTTTTGTGGATGGTATGTGTAAATGCAGCTGTATTTTTCTCGCCGTCATTCTTGCTGAATTTCGTTTTCAGTAGGGGATGGAGGTTTCACATCACAATAGCTAAAATCATGTCTGTTGGCTAGGTCCTCCCGAGAGACTTCATCTAAATATGGCTCATGAGCTGCGACAGTATTCCACACCTTGTACTTCCCCAGAGATTTATGTAAGAGTTCTCTCATTCTCCTGTTTTCTTTGGATGTGGATTCCCAAATGATTTCCAGTTCCCCTTCCACTTTCCTAAAAAAAAACAACCAAAAAAAACAAAAAGAGAAATCCTGTTTAAAAAAAAACACTTTTCAGCAGTACATAATTATCCATATATATATGTGGCTTGTAATTAACTTGTGGTGGTGGAGGAGACCATGAACCATTAAGCATAGAATTAAAGCAGGTACGTGCCTGGAGTACAGTTGCTAAGAGTAGCCCAGGACTCTGCCCACAAACATTAGAAGCCACATTTAATGAGTTGGACCTTCCCATTTCTGCCAAGTCTTAAACTTAAGCTACTGAGAAGCAGTCTCCTTTGGAAACGCCCGACCTGTAGATTACTTTGTTGTCATAAAGTACATTTCTACTGCAGCGAGTGTCTAATACTACCAGTTGCTTAGTTACCTGCTTCACAAGGCTTATGCTTTGGGGGACATGGGGCACAAAGAGTAAAATTAAGTGGTGGAGTTCCCCCAGTAAGCTGTTCTGAGTTTCACCCCCTGTCTGACTCCAGCCCTTTGTATTGTAATCTTGGAAAGTTTTCAGCATCTAGTTTTAGTTTTAAATGAGTTTTTTCTGTATCTTGATAGGGACGAGCTCCTGTTCTTCGTTGACACCTCTCCCTGACTGGAGTCTGCGTGTGGTGCTTTTATGTTCCATTTACACACAAGAGCTAAATCTGGTTTACTCTCCTTGTAGTGCAGAACAGTACCCAGGCTTTATTTTATCTGCTATTTTCTAAACCAAAGACTTTAAAATAAAACCAAAACTAATTAATTTTTAATGCTCGTATGACCAGAGCAAATTTGAAGAGGAAGGTCAAGATGACAGCATGTTGCTGTCAGGAAGCACGACGTAGGGGCCCCTGTTGGCACACTGTGCTGCAGCAGACATCGGTCTCTTAGGGTTCAGCTGGTTTCCAGGTGAGTAGCCAGGAAGCAGCGGTTATGACCCAAGTGTAGTTAGACAAGGTGGGGGGTTGTCTCTGCATTTTTGGGTTTTGTTTTTTGAATTCTGATCGAGTCAGAATTTTAAAAGATATGTAAAGTGTTAACATGCTGTCTTTATCAAAAGGCAAACACACATTCAGAGGAATGGTTTGGGGAGGGGCTGCTTGTCGCAGCCTCCCTGCTCTTTTAGGAGTTTGGGTCACACAGCAGCTTAGTTACTGCAGCCTCTGCCTTTTGTACCTCAACACCAAAATTTCCTTGCTCCTATTCCACTGCACAGTGGCCCTCACTACCCTTCTCTTATATTTTTCTAGATCTCAGCAGAAATCCCCTTGGAGCTGTGTCCCTGACAGAATCCCTGCTATTCCACTGTGCCCATGGCAGCTGGTTCTTCAAACGCACGTCTTTGTCACTTGGTGTTTAAACCTAGATGCGTATTCAGTAGTAAATGTGTTCTGTTTCTGGATGTCTCTAGACAAAAGACATGTTTCTCAGAAATGCAGGCTGTTGTTACTTCGATGAGGAGAAAGAAACATGCCATTCAACCCCTAACCTGACCAAAATGTAAGATTTTACACCTTGTGGAGAGTAAGCAAAATGCAACGCTGTACTGATGTTTGGGGATGGATACAAGTTAACAGAACCAGACTCTGAAAGCAGATTCTTTACAAAAAACAAAGCTTTCTGCCCTCACTGAACTAAATTCACTCAGCCTTAGTCGCTATTTGGGCTGCTGGCTCAGGAAATAATTTTCTTCTATTTAAGTTCGGGTTTATTTAAATAATAATCATCACAAAGATCAACATTTTTTATCACTGTCCCAATTTTATATGTAAACCGCCAGGTAAGGCAGCTCCTCTCCCTTGCCTCTTCATGGCTGCAAAGCGGTTCTACTGTTGGCCCTCTTTTGAGGACAGTTTAAGGCAGTTTCATAACTAAGGCTTTCAAGCCTGCATTTAACATCCGAAGTACAGCAGCTGGAACTACCTCAAAGTACGGTTCCTCTGCAGAAGACTTATGAAATACACTGTGACCTGGAAAACTCTACCTAAAGGCAAGTGTCCTGGGAAGGAAGAATTGAGAAATTTATGAGCCTGGTTTTCCACCCTTAGAAAACTACTTTGTTTGTATCTGAAACATGCAATGTGTTTTATTTAAAGAAAGGCACGTGATAACGATGGCTGATAAGATTACTCTGTAAAACAATAAAAATGTCAAGATTATCAGCTGCCTGAAGACCAGAAGATGATATTGTTTTCTCATCAGCTGCTTTAGGTGAAAAGCTGCTGGGAATTTCCAATATTCTGTTGAGATCAGCTTCAAGGGAGGTAAGATTTGCATATCTTTAGAAGCTTTAAAAGCTGTATTTATCAGAGCAATTATATCTATATGCATTTGTGTTTAAAAATGTGGAAAAATTCTGTTCCCTTGGAGGGAATGGGTAAGCCGTGCAACCCCTGATTTCTGTCATCAGGGAAAAGTTGATGATACACATTATAAGGAAGCCCCATCCCTGAAAGTTTGGAAGGCCAGGCTGGACGGGGCTCTGAGCAACCTGCTTCCAAGGTCATGTAGACCAGCCCCCCTGCAGGGAGCAGGGACATCTGCAACTAGAGCAGGTTGCTCAGAGCCCCGGCCAACCTCCCCTGCAATGGTGTCAGCGATGAGGCAGCGACCACCTCTCTGGGCAGCCTGGGCCAGGCTCTCACCACCCTCTGTGTCAACAGTTTCTTCCTTCTGTCTAGTCTGAATCTCTCCTATTTTAGTTTAAAGCCATCACCCCTTCTGCTGTCCCAACAGGCTCTGCTGAAGTCTGTCCCCATCTTTATAGGCCCACTTAGGTACTGGCAGGCCACAAGAAGGTCTCCCTGGAGCCTTTTCTTTTCCAGGCTAAATGAGCCCAATGCTCCCAGCCTTTCCTCACAGGGGAGGTGCTCCAGCCTTTGTGGCCTCCTCTGTCCATGTCTCTCCTGTGCTGAGGACTCCAGAGCTGGCACCAGTGCTCCACACTGGGGTCTGACAAGGGCAGAGGGGCAGAATTGTCTCCCTGGACCTGCTGGTCATGCTGCTTCTGATGCAGCCCTGGAAGCAGCCAGCTGCTAGGCCAGGAGTGCACGCTGCCAGCCCCTGTCCAGCTACAAACGTGGAATAGTCAAACCAGCTTCCTTATGCAAACTGGAGAGATGACTGGGATGCTCACTGTACAAGTTCTTCCTGTGTGCTGGTAACATGAATGTGTTATGAAGCCTTCCACTACCAGAGGGGAAAAAAATTCCTTTAAATGCCTCTATATTAAAAGGATATTTCAACACCAACAGTCACAATCTTGTATAAATCTGTTAAATTATATTTTTGTCATTTTATTCTGCATGTAGCAAATCAGGCACTTAGAACAGTAAGGTAGATTCAAAAGGAAACCTATCATATGTGTAGTCAGTAGATTCATTTCCTACTACTCTGGAAACTCTTGAGGGTTGCAGAGGAGAAAGCAGTAGCCTATTAAATAATTAACATCTTTTGATGATTTATAGATACACTCCCCCAAATCATCAAAGACTAGGCTCAGAAAGATATTCTTTTTAAGAAGAAATCTTGGAAATGGTAGTAGTCATCCAGAATAAATCCTTCCTTCAAAAGGTCTTGGAGCTGGGAATTTGGAGTTTTTCATCATTTTTGGCATAGCTAAAATGTGAGCGAGAAGAGGTACCCGGAAAGTACCACATGAAAAACAGGAGCTTGTGGCCATGTGCAGTCGCCTCCCCCCACCCCTTTTACCCCTCTGATCTACCTGGGTTGCCTCTGCCTCTGACTGACTGACCTTTTCTGCTGCAGCACTTGGTCAAGGGTCTCTTGTTTGTCTTGCAGCAGACGCTGGAGGTGCTTCATTTCTTGCTGGTACTGAGCAGTCTTCCCTGCAAATTCTTTCTCCTGTTCAGTCATTTTGAGACTGATATCTCCAAGCTTCCCAGCTGCTTTCTTTTTATATACCTGTAAGGGTTAAAGATAAAAGGAAGAATGTGACTATAGGAGAAATAAGAACAACTCATTACTAACAAAAGAAATAGCTAGAGATACTAATTTAGAGTGTAACCTTCACGGCAGTGCTGCCTTCCTTGAATATGTCAGGTAGGTGACCTGATGGGTTTTTATTTCTTTGTTAATTCAAAGGTATTAGGCTTGTACTTTGTTCTACATAAACCCAGTGTGTACAGGGTTTGGTTTTGAGTGAAAAGAGTTGGCTGCAAAAAATGGGTGTGTTTTCCAGGATGCAAAGCCACGCTTTCTAGCACATGGTGCTTAGTTGTTCAACAGTCACATTTATCAGTGCACACCATGAAAAAGTGTTTTTCTTCTGTTAGTTCTTTAATCTTAACACTAAGAGGAAGAAAAGGGTGTTTTCACATGTCAAAATATCTTTCTGCTTCACATAATAAATAGTTCCTTGGGCTCAGTGCAGCACAAGTGATATATTTAGTTTGCTTATTATCAGTAATAGCCAACTATATTGGCCTAGTCTCGAAACCAAGAAATTCTTTCTGTACAAAGGGATTTTGCTTTCTGAAATAACTTCCCCATTAAACTACGTAGCACATGAGGAATTGAAAAATACAGCTTGTGTATTGTTAACATCTCTACGTGCTCTTGGTTTTGACAAAACCAACGGGTATTAAGTGATATCAGCTTTTTTTTTTTTTTCCCTCGTGATAACAAACAGAATGCTTAAACTGTTACTGGATCTTAGAATGGGATGTTTGATATGGGCAGAATATTGGGATGGAAGCATCTCCTTTAAGAAAACTTCAAACTCTAGCTTTGGAAATACTGGTATTTACAGCGTGCTAATATCAAGTTTTATCTAAGGTGTTGACCACTAAGGTTTGGCCTTCAGCTGGCTCAGAGCAGAAAGTTTGAGTATGCCTTTTGGAAGAAGAAAAAAGAAAGAAATGCATTTTTAGGTATGTGCTGCAAGCTACATAATCCTTTCCACAAACTGTTTCCTTTTTAGCTCTTTTAAAATGTGTCATGCTGGAGTTTCACTTTCTGGAGGTAATAGGACAGTGATAAATAATAATACAGACCATTAGTAATTCAATACTTAAAGCTGACTTCCAAAGTTTGTTGGATTATTTTCCCTAGCTTTTCCCTAGCAGTTCTAAAAGAAAAATTGGAAGCCTGCAAGTTAACCAGTCACCTCCCTCAACTGTAGATTCCCAGAGGAGTCTTCAAAATGCAGAGTCAGATGCTTGCGCTTGTAATGCTATGGGAGGAGAGAGGTACACGTGTTCCTTCTGAGCAGAGGGTGCCTTTGAGCCAGCCTAGAGGAAGGGCAGAGCAGAAGAAAACAGCTGGACTTTCACCTCTGTCAGTAAATGCCTCCTCCAGGGAGCCTGAAAAGTTCTTTGGGCGGGTGTCTCTAATTGTTTCAGAGAAGTAGAGAGAACTTCCCCTGTCTTTTAATGCTGATAAAGAAAGTAGCCAATGGAATTGGTGTCATCCATTTTTTTTAACCAGTGGTCACTGATCATCCAGCTAGTGGGAGGTGGAGGTGTGCGTTTTAAGCTGCCCCCTGCCCAAGATGGTTCAAGCCTGTGGCTCCAATATAGCCCATGGCATGTCTGCTCTCCCTGCGCCCAGCGAAGCTGCGTCACCTGCGCAGAACAGTTGCAACAGGAGTGGGACACAAAGGGGTAAAAGTGTACCATTTTCTGACCTAATGAAAGTAGGGCACGAAGCTAGATAGGAGGAATACATAGTTCTGATCTTGCTCTTATGACTGATTACAGCTAAGTCTCCTTAAAGCACACAAGGTACCTCTGTAAACTTTAGCAGGATGGGTGAAGAGCACCCAGACTGCTCCCCACTTGCCTGCGGCAGCCTGGCCAGATCAGGGTGGTTCTGGGCACACCTTTATGCCCAGCTGCTGGCACTTACAGATCCTTCGCAGCAGGCTCCTACCTTTGAGTTGTTCAAGACAACCTCCTATGAATTTTTCTCCAAAGTGAAGCAGGTAACAGTAAGCAGACGAGTGGAGATGACAATTTTCAGGAAGGGGTGATAAAATGTACGTAGAAATGGTAATATTTTCCTCTAGAGCTGGAAGGGTCTGCCCAAGGTCATGACATCACAAGTATATGGTAAGCACCCAAGATGAGGAATGACCATGGCTACGGCAGCTGGTACAGAAAAGGAAGTAATTTACACTCTTCTAAAGTAGTTTCAAGGTCTACTCCTGGGCACCATAATAATTTCACACTGTGTACTGCACTTTGGAGAATTATGGATAGATAGCCAACAAAACATTTCTACAGCCACAGGCTGCTGGTCACAACACATGTAATGATCTGGTCCCAAGATCCTTCCTGAGGCAACAAAGCTATTTTCTGTCAACCTTGTATTGTTCTGCTCTTACCCTTTACCAGTAAAAATTAGTATGGGCCTTTCCAAAAAAGATCAAAGTACTTTGTTATTTACAGATTGATACTGGCACACAGATCATAGAGGTTGGAAAAGACCTTTAAAATCATCAAGTCCCACCATTGATGAAGGGTAAACAGTTATGAAAGCAATGAAAAAAGGAAAAACTTGAAAAGTAGGTGTCCAAAGGTATGAGAGAGTCATGTGTATAAATTACCCACTTTGGAAAAAAATAATCTAGCATTAGATCAACAGAACTGACTTGGTATTTGAGACAATGATAAAAGTGACATAGGAAAAGGGAACTGAAATTTCTGTTACTTGAGTCTTCCTTTATTCGTGAGTACTGTGAACATTAAACACTTTGCAAGCTCATCCAGTATTGTGAAACAACTTTAGAGCTGGAATTATCTTAAAGTTTAATAGCTCACTAGAGAAATCACTTTATACAGGTTATTTCCTTATTCTTATCTTACTCTGTTTCTGTAACCTCTTTACCTTTAACCTGTTTCTATCTTGATTCTCTTCTCCTGCCCTGAAGAGGACTACGATGAATTATTCTATTCCTGTTTAGAACCGAATTTGCATACATTCAAGAGAAGCAAGCTTACTTGTTTCATCCCTCCCCACCCGCCCTGGTTTTTGAACTTGTAGGTTAAACTTGTCAAAATTTTAAGGATCTCTAGAACCAAGAAAGCTAGAAACTGAAAAAATTAGGGGGTTTCCTGGCAATAGCCAAGCTTTTGAGAGCTGAGGGAAGATTTGGCAATGCCAAATTTCCATTTCCTCAGCAGCAGGGCAAGTGAATGAGTTTTATTAATTTTAAGCAAGAGAGCACTGCTGCGATAGTACAGCGGCCAAACATCTCTGATGCTCGGCTGCCATCGTCCAGGCAACATTTAGGAAAGATCTGCTCTTGTTACATTTCAGGTTTCTCCTAAGGTGTTTGAAAGACTTAACCTGAAGTTTTAAAAGATACTTAAATGTGCTAATGCTGAATGGTTACTGTTAATTCCATTGCTCATATCTATATAATATGCCCCTCTCCTGATGGAGATTTTCTATCCTCCTCCCCCCCCAAGCTCTAGTAACAATTTCACCTGCTCAGCTTTCTGATGTATGCAGTTTCTTCTACCTCCCTGAGGTAGAAGATAATCTCAGATGTGGTAGGTTCTAACTAGAAGCAGTTTCTTCTGTGTCTGCATTACAAAAACAGCACTGCTTCTTGAATTTTCAAGGGCCCCACAATGGCAAAAGTTAAATTCTAACAAAGTAAAAGACTCTGGACAGAAAAGCCGCGTGTGCAGAGACTAGAAATAACTTCACGGTCTCCTGATGCTAGACCCAGAGCACCTTTCCCTAAGTCCAGAAGCAGCACCCTTGTTTCACTTGGATCTGCTGAGGTAAACAACTGGTTTATGGGAAAACAGAGCAATCTATGCAATGGTCACAGGCATTTCCAAAGTACTCAGTTCCTCAATGTCCAGGTAGTGTTAAGAACAAACCTTTAATGCTTTCTCTTCACCAGTAACAGTTTTGTGCTCTAAATGCAATATGTACCAGTAAGGCAGGGAAAAAACCCTAAAACTAGTCTGTTTGCGAGTGCGAGGTGCCAAGTCTCTGCAGTATAGAGGTGGTTTCTCTCTATTTTTACTAAAACTTTGACAAAATTATCAAATAAGAGATTCAGAATCCAAGAGAAAACATTATAATCCGACTTCTTTTTGAGAGTGTGCCTAATGTAAAGGTAGTTTACACCTGCGCTGTAGGAAAGGAAAGGTGCCTGACGATGAACCAGAGTGTAAAATCTGTTACCAGAGATTGACTCTTTGTAGTCATAAGCCCAAAATTTTGGATTGTCTTCACAGAATTTGTCCTAGATTTTGACTAAAATACTTCATAGAGGAGATGGATCTCCCTGTGTTAGCTGTCCCTTTTGCCACCATCGATCAGAGTTGCAGGAAGATGAAGTTGAGGGACAAATATTATCTCCAAGCTCATATTAAAAGACAAAACAGCATGGAATTCTTACTGTAAAGAAATAGGTTTAACACCAAAAATCTTGCCTTCCTTAGGTTCTTCCGATGGATCTCCAGACTGCTTCGTAATTACAGTTACAGAAGTACAAAGAAAATCTCAAAGGACTCCTAGTCAAAGTAGTACCTCAGTATATCACACTGACCATGGCACTGAGCCAGCATCTCAAGGTCAGCTGGACCAAGATCTCTTCTCAAAGCTAGGCAAGCGTGTACCCGGGGTATGGGTCTGGCTGCTTGGATCCTTTACTCTGGTTCTCTCCCTCTGGGGATCTATTTACTAGTGATGGAGAAAGTCACCCTCGGTGCTGTGTGTGTGTTTTGTTCCCTTCAGTCTGACTGTACATCCCATGTCTGGCTTCTGCCTGTGTCCCTGCCATGGAATTTGTGACTGCTCTTCAGGGAGCTGATCCACACCGTTTTCTCAATCGGGAATGTTTTAACTGAACCATCAAATAACTGATTTGCAAACTTTAACCCTTACGGACCGTTACAGCATGACATATATGTATTTTTGTTACACTAACTTGCCTGAACACTGGCAGAATGACAACATGGTACTGGTGTAGCTTTTCTTTTGCTATTCACCTGGTCCTGAAATTGCAAACTATTTTAGACCACCCTTTCATTAACTGTGAACAGAACAGCTCTTTGAAGATTATTTATTGTTTAAAAAAGCCCCAAAACACCCTGGTTCTATAAAGTGCATTGTTGCCATTTTTAAAAATGGGTGGAGATGAGAAATGTTCTGGTTATCACCTGTTAAAAAAGAGTTCCAGGACAAGCTAGGTCAGATTTGACTCAAATCATTCCTGAGGTCAAAGGGAAATAAAATTGCATTAAATACTCCACTGCAATCAGATTTTTCACAGAAGTCATGAGTTATAAGAATTATGATTCAGTTTATAGCTGAATCTTAAAGGGCCCAACTAAGGAACAGGTTTTAAGCGAGCTTTCATCTTTTTCATGATTCACCGTACCTGAAAAATTCTGATAGCTAGCCAAAGTATATAAAAGCAGAAATGAACCTAATTTCTTTTCTGAATTAAAATTGCTTCCTTAACATAGTTCCTATGCAAAAAATTGCATTTCTGAACATGTGTTTAACCTATTTGATACTGCTCTACAGTCATTCTCTAATTTCATGCAGTTGTACTGATAACCTACTGCAAAACTTCGTGCACAGTGACTTGAGAGTTTGTTTACAGTAATTGCTAACTCCCAAACTAAAAAGGGTATTTATAAAGAGGACCACTTTCAGTTTGCTACTCACCAAGCATACACAGTTTAGAATATGTACTAAAGCCGTGTACATAAATACTGATGTGGTCTGGGGCTTTATTTTAGCAACAACCTGTTGTTTAGTTTGAAGAGTTTTACAGTGATTCCGTGTCTAATAACAGCTCTGCCATATCTGGATTCCCCCCCACCGAGACTTCTCAGTTAAAAACAAAACAGGACCTTTGTTCATTTACGTTCTCCAAAAGAATTCATTAAAAGGAAGAGCTCGAGACCAGATCCGCAGAGCAGAAATGACCTGACTTCAGAGGGAAGTGATCTCAGGGGACTGGAATTGGCAGCTTTTTGAACGATCACGTCCATAGGGTATGTGCCATGTGTTTCCAGCAAAGAATGGCTGTCCAACTCTCATCTTCCTTCTTTCCTAGCCTCAAATAACATCAGCAGTGATGTGAAAGAAGCCCCAGACCTGCCTCTGACCTGTCACATAGATGATGATGAGTTTGTGCCTGCAGAGCACAATGGATGAGTTTGTGCCTGCAGAGATACCAGGCAAAGGATTCACCAAAAGGTAAACTTAAGATACCTGGTTATGCCTAAAAAGTAAAAAATACAGCCTCACGTTGTAGGCTCTTCAGGTAACCCTAACCTGTAGGCTAGATGCTTATTCCTCATTGTAACCGAAGGACCGTATGCTCTACCTTGTATGACATAACTTGTATTCCTTACTTTGTGTCTTGCTGCAAGAGCTGAAGATGGCTAAAAGCCAATGCAAACCACCCTTTTCTAAGATAAGAAATAGCGTCAACACCTACATTACCAAGAGTCATATCACCCTTTCAGGAAAATGAATGCATTTTAAATACTATAATCACCAGAGACAGATTACACCTAAGTATGTCATGAGAGGTTTATCCTGTAACTCAGCGTACAGGGCAGTTATCCAGTTTGTGATTTCCTGATGCAGCTGCTAATATTCCGCTCGTTGACAGGATCAGACTAATGAGTCCTCCTACTTATATCATTCAACTACCGAGGAAGTACATAGTCTTAAAGTAAGCTGCTGTTCAAGAGTCACGGTTATGAGAATTGTGCATGAACCTTGGAGGCAGCCATGTACTTTGCAAAGGAGGGATCCTTTTGGCTTTTCACGTTCACCTGAACTTCTATCAACAGCACCTGAAAAAGCGCAATACAGACTGTCCTGTTTGAGGAACTGCCTTACGTACTGGGATTAAAAAAAGCCCTGTGACCAAAATGAACCAAACTAAAAACCTAATGATTGTTTAGACCTATGAAAATACACTTTTTTAATAGGAAAAGAATCCCCATAACTTCCCCTAAATCACTGAAGAGAACAAATTAATAAAGAAAAGCAGATTACCTGACTGGAGGTGTTTAAGGAATTGAGGTGTTTTCACCAAAGCAATAACTGAACTTTGCTAAAAGCTAACATAATTTAACGTGATAACCAAGAATTCTAGAATATTTCAAGGTGTTTTGTGACTGTTTAAGCCCTCAGCTTTACTGACAAAAATTGAGAACAAAATTTTGCAAGTAGATTGGTCTTGCTAAATAGAAACAGCAATATTGAGGAACTTTACTAATTAATGTAAGAACATTTTCTAATTGAGGATTTCTAATTTAAGAACTGTTTTTTTTTTTTTCTAATTTCCATTAACAGCTGATGGTTTGAGAAGGATTTAAAAAAATTTACTTAAAATAATTCACAGCATTTACTGCATGTAAATCCTGTTAATTTTATGCAAGTCTCTATACCACATAGTGGTCACAAATCCATTCAATCACAGAAGGTATGCATTTAGGAAGAATACAAGCCCCTGTCTTGGTAGGGGAGATGTTTTCTACATTTAGATGTGAATGAGGGTGTAAAATGGCTAAGAACATGTTATAGCTTTATTAGTATAATCAGAGAATCTTTCATGGTAGTGTTTCATGCATTCAGGTGTTTTATAAAGGTTATTGAACAGCTTACTGCTGTCTTTACATCTACAATTTGTTTTATTTTCTTCATTGCTATTCCTGGGCTGTGTTGATCCTTACGAGGGAAGTGCAGAAGGAGCTGGTCTCTGTTACCAGCAGGGGGTACAGTGGTGTCAGTTGATACAGAAAGAGCAGCGTAGGTCTCGACTGGAAGAGTTTAATGAATGTGCAGAGACTCTGCTTTAGGGTAAAGCACACAAACCTGACTTAGTGTAAAACAGCTTTTGAAAGTAATATGTATTCTTTTCTCTCCATAGAAACCAGTATATCAGATATAGTATATCAGATAGCATATCAGATAGCCTTCTCCTCCCTTTGAGGTTACAGTAGAAACAATTACAGGAGCACCAAAGATGTTAAAACACCTTTCAAATGTATTTCACCCTACACGCTGTAATAGTGCAGTTACACAGTGCCTTCTATTTGTTTAGAGAGCTGTAAAGACAACCTAGAATGTGTTCTCTAATTAGGCTAGATGTTTGAACATCCTCTTGAGTTTCTAAACTTCTTACCCTATTGCCCTTTGAAAGTACTCAATGATCTATTTTGCTTTTTAAAAACTATTTAGAAAATAATCTTTCAGAAAAACACCAACGCAAAGTAACTGCTGACTTACTAAGAAAATCACCGTAAGGCTTTACACAGTATTGAGCTTAGAAACACTGCTTACCTTAACTTTTTCTTCCAATTTTCCTAAGCGTAGACTGCCTTCTACTATTTTGTTGAGAACACCATGATTCTCATTTTCCAAACATTTGGCCTGCAAACATAAAGTATTGGTAACTAAACATAAAATTGCTTCAGACAAGGTGCACAGAAGATATACACTAAGACGACAAAGCTATTCTGTTTGGAGCTCCGCTAGTTTGAAGAACCAAGTTGGAAAAAGCCATTATTAGAATAATTTTCAGGTTTAATTAGCAATTTGTCATCTGACTGCTAACAAAATACCTTGAAACAATTTTATTCTGAAAGGATCCCAGCTACTGATACTATAAACCCAAGCAATGATGCCTATTTTTCTACAGACGTATGGATGGATACGTAGGGATCCAATTGTGTGCATGAGACTCAACACTCTGGGTCGCGTTTGGTAGTTTGCTCTTGAGAGGCCCTGAAATTGGTAGGGATTCAGGCAAGGAATCTGACATGTGGCTTAGGAAATGCTTCTGTCTTATGACCGTTTCCATCAGAAGCGGTATATTCTGTCTCTGATATAAAAAGTAAAGCAAGCAAAACCTGCATAAGCTGCAAACAATGAAATAATTTTACCACTATAAGGGTTTTCTGCTGCTAAATCCCCTGGAAAGAGAGGAACAACCAGGTTTTAGAACCAGCAATGTCTGACCACCTTGAACTACCCATATCACTTCCTTTTACGGCAGTCAAAATTAACTGGCATCACTGGCGTCTGTGAGCTAATCGCTAACCACTAGAATAGCGGCTTTAGAATATAAACTTTAGTGGCTAACCTCTCTTCTAGAAAATAATCTTTTGCTGCTCCTATTTGCAAAAGTCTATTTAAATAGCTAAATCCTTTATCTGAAATGATACCTTTCTTTTTTGATAATTCAAATTAATTATGTGAAATATCAGTTAAGTCATATTAATTATGTAAAGGTGATTACCAGAAAAATAAGATGATCACGTTCCTGAGCTATCTTCTCCACCAAACCGATAAGGTTTGTTAGATAGTGATGGGCTTGGACTTCTTTTTCCATTGCTTCCTCCAACTGCAGTTTCAAAAGACTTATTTTCTTCTTTAATCGCCTATAAAATGAATAGAAAAAGGAAGATCTTCAGATTGGAATTTAATCAAGGCATTAAAAGAACTTGGACTGCACGTGCAAATCAACCTGTACAAGCCTCAAATGGTCAAATATACTGTTAAAGACGCGCTGGCTCAAAATACTTGTAATACCAAAAGTCTAATTCCCCACTTCAGGGGGGTCTTTTTCTTTGCAATATGCTTTGTGAGTAACAACAGTAACAAGGATTCAAAAGAACAATTTGTGCAATAACTGTAAGTTCATATTTCTTAAGAAATGTAACAATAATTCCTTTTTTACGTCTTAAAGTATTGTCAGCCCAACTCTAAGACAGTTGATTGCATAAGTAGGTCTACATATAGGTAAAAAAGACCCTGTTCTTCAGGTGAGTGCACAAATAAAAAAAGTATTTTCCTCTATAAGAAAATGAGAATCTGATATGACCTGTTTGTCTTTTGTGCCATTTCCATCTCAGTTTCCAGGATCTTGTTGTCAGCCATGAAGCTATTTTTCTCTAAAAGCAGCTTCTTGTTTTGAGCTTGCAGTGATGCCATCTTTCCCATTAAGTCTTCCACCTCGCAACGCTTTTTCTCCTGCTCCTGTTGTAAATGGCTGCAAAAACCAACAGTGTAGAAGAGATGTCGTCTGTAGACCTACTTCACTAAAAAGCTCATTTCCAGCAAGATGTTAAAGGTATGAAAAAGATACACAGAGAATGCTTAAATGTTCAGTGGTGATACCAGAGAGGTGTGATAATCTCATGACGTATCAAATCATGAATGAAGCATAATAAAAAAAACCAAAACTCAACTAATTTAATCCTGACTACTGCTGAAATGGAATTTAAATTACAATATCCTACATAGTCCAAATGTAATCCCTTCCTATTTTTTTTTCAAATAAATTACTAGCAATTCCAAAAAACAAGGGGTGAGAACTTCTCAGAAAGGCACTGTGCCAAGAAAGAGTAACTTGCACTATATGAAGTCTCAAAGGTGATCAAATTTACAGAATGGCTTTTGAAAAACATTCCTTTACAGGCTGTGTTGCATGACAGAACTTTTGTGTTGTACTGCTTCATGTTTTTTCCCTATTGTAAAGAAAATTGGTATTTTTAGTTTAGAATTTCAGGATCCATCAGACATTTTCTCAAAGATGTGATGTCAAGACTGAGGACATTTAGGATATGGTGTAGACAGAAGTCTACACATTTGACAAAAGTGCTATTTTTTAATGCCTCCTCTTCCAGCAATTAAAAAGGTACATTTAGCACTATGTACTCCATGGTAGAAACGCTTCTACTGATGTCTCCAGATCTAGGGTTTTCTTCTGTAATTTTAATTGTATAATTTAAATATTACTTTACCTTTCTTTGTACTTTGGTAGCTACCTTCCTAGATTACCAGCATCAATTTCCACTTGCCTCCTACTAGAGAGTGATGCACATGTTCATGTGGATGCTTTGCAGAATTGTTTCTCTGTGCACCATACGGAGACTCTTACCTTTTTAAATCATTCACCAAAGAAAAGTGCTCTTCTGCTGCTATTCTGCTCTCCACTTTGGCTTTCAGCTCTTCACAAGTAGAATGTAAAGCTTCCAACTGCTTCTGGTACTCTGCTATCTCTTCTTCTTGACATTGTTTCTTATTTTCTAAGATTATTATCTGTTTGGTTAATTTGGAAGCTTTTGGGAGGGGGAGAAAAAAAAACCAAAACCCAAACAATGAAAAACCAAACTGGGTACAGCAGAACAAATTCAATCAGTGAAACTCCAAATAAACCAATAATATGTTAATTCCTAGTTGTTCACAGCATCGTGTAATGGTGGATTTGACAGTTTATTTTGTATTTTAACAGCTTGGATTTTTTTTTTTCCTAGTCTCAAGTAGTATCCTTTGGAAAAGCACCAAAACTTCCAAGACTGCTTTATTTTTCAGGGCCATGAGCTATTTGCTCATTGAAACATCATTTTACTCTGAAAAATCCTCCAATTCAGATTTTATTAATTCAGGAAAAGAACGTAAAACTAGTTTCTGTTCACTGATCTGTGAGTTTTCCCCTGTAGTATGTATTTCAGACACTGAATACGACGCCAAAGCAGTTGTAGGTACCTAATGGAAGATCAGGGCTCTTACTTCCTTGTGAGAACTCCAGCAAAAGGTACCAAAATCTGTCGGTGTTTACTAGGGATGTCAGAACAAGCTTGTACCAGATCAACCTATTTTGAGATCTGGAAAGAGGAACACCTAATATTGGCTGGCCTTTGGCCTTGGGTCTGATGAGTTGTTACTTTCTAAACAAGGGTTGATATATAGAGAGGAAACTCTAAACGAGAAACCCAGGAACTTTAAAAGCAGAAAGGAAAGTATTTATGGAATTAGGTGGCAGCTGAATAAAATAATCAGAATTGGAGTTTTGCTAAGTAGGTTCACTTAAGGAAACTGTTCTCATCCATGACTTATATGAATTGTATAGAATTGAATGTGGTGGTTTTTTTACAAAAAACACCAGAACAACAACAAAACCCCAAACCCAAACAAACCTGCAGCATCATCTTTGGTGTAGTTCAAATGACTAGCAACTCAAGCACTTTACCTTCTTGAACATGTTGTCTGTGACTGTCTTTGGCTTTCGCTTGTTGAATTTCAAGTTGTTCCATCAACAATCCATTTTCTTCCAAGACCAGCTTGGCCTGAGTTTGCAGCTGCTGCCTGCAATGACAAACAGCTTATAAATAAAATATAATTCAAATATTTACTTATGTTCAAAGTAAAACCACAACTGATTTCCAACAGTGTAAACTATGAAAATCGTATTTGGACCTCTTTAAAAATCACATTAAAAACCCTCATTGAAAGCAGTATCAGGACCTGGGCTAAGTTCATCAGAGACATGAACTCACAACCCTCAAAATGTTTATTATTTTAAATAATGTTTTAAATCTTTGGCTAACTAAAGCAATAAAAATCCTTGTAGAAAGAAGGAAATATTTATACGTGTGAATTAGAATCTTAGCACCATAAAATGTTGAGGTTGGAAGAGACTTCTGCAGGGCAATTGCTCCAACCCCGCTACTCAACCAGGGGCACCTCCACCCAGCTGCCCAGGACCATATCCAGATGACTTTTCAATATTTCTAGGGCTGGAGACTCCACAACCTCTCGGGACAGCTTCTTGCAGTGCTCACAGTGAAAAACTGTTTCTTTACGTTCAGAGGAAGCCTCCTGGTTTTTAGTTTGTGCCCATTGCCTCTTGTCCTGTCACAGGCCACCACTGAAAAGAGCCTGATAAGATCCCCCCTGAGCCTCCTCTTTTCTAAGTGAAAGAGTCCCGGCTCTCTCAGATTGCACTCAGATGAGAGAATTAAAGCCACCTAATGGTGCCAGATGGCTTGGAGAGAGCTATGTAACTAGTAACTAAACCAGTTTGTTTTCAAAACATGCAATAAATTCTTGGATAGGATTTGGATTTACTTTGCTTTGATCTCTGTAAAAACATTGCCAATGTGTTTTATGGGCCCATAAAGAACATGGGTGTTTAAACTGAACTATCTGAGCAATGAACTTCTGCTTTGTAATTACTATTAATTCAGCTTTCAAGAAAACCAGTATCAGTCTTTCTAATGTTAACAAAAGCTTAAGAAACTATTTGCTGTTCTAATAATAGCAGAAAAAGTTGAGAATTATTAGCCAGAATGCAAGTAAACATACAGTGCAATTGCCATACAATATCAGACTAATTTAAACTCGAGAGTTGTCATCCATCGATCAGCAAGAGTAGCCGAAACCCAATCAAAACAGCAAAATACACTGCTACCAAGGATTTCTGCTGACAGTAACTAACACAGGGTTCATGTGTGGCCTGACCTAGAGAAAAACACATCCTATTGTATATAGATCGAGATAGGGACAATTTCCCCTACCATTAAATGATATTTGGACTGAAATTTAAGCTGAACCATCCAGCTAACCCTTGCTGTCTGGCAACAGAAAAATCTAGTCTTAAACGGTACACCCTGAAGATTTTGTAAACACAGGACATGGAAGTTAGCTCATACTTGCATCCAGGAAAACCTCTCTGCACAGGAGCTTGTGACTTTAGCTGACTGACTTGACTGTGAAAATTACTGCAGTGGGCATAGGAGAAAGAAACATGCACATGAGCCACTTCCAAATCAGTTAATAGCTAAGAGTTCATAGTGTTTAAACACTGAAAACTCTGCGTGTTTTCCTGTGAAGGGAAATGAAAACAATGACAAACTGCTTCAGTCATTGACAAGACTGCTGATGTAACACACTAAGTATTACCAACTGAAAGAAACAAGGGAAGATTTTTTTTCCCGTCAAAACTATCTAGGTTGGAGTAGAGGAAATGGATTGTGAATCTTACTGGACAGGTGTTTGAAGTATAACAGTTTTTAACAAAGTAATTTTCCAGGTAAAACAGCACCTTCCAATTCGGCAGCACTAAGATCATAATTCATCAACAGGTTTAGGCACAAGGAATGTCTTGCACTGCCCGTCTCACACTCCGTCCTCCCCCTCAGCTCTGCCTGCTGCCATGAGGCTACATTTTGAAACGAAATGTTAAAAATTGCCACAAAAGGGGAATTACAGTGAACAAGAACAACTCCTTTGTGTGCTTGGCAGTGCATCCCCTTGAGCAGTTATGTCAAATATAAATACAAGAGCAATGCACTGCAGCACTGAGCGTGAAGGAGCCGCTGAAGGTACAGATCAAAAGCTTGGTAAGGTGGGATTGCTGCTGTCACCCCTGCCTTGGTGAACCCTAGCCTTACAAAACAGCTCCCAGATAGAGACTATAGACAGCCAGCCTGAAACAGCTCAGAGAGACAGGAACGTACTCATTTACAGAGGCAAAATTGAAAGCAAAGGTGTTAAAAGTTATAGAATCATAGAATTATTATGGTTCGAAAGGACCTCTAGGATCATCAAGTCCATCCCAACATCTCCCTAACCACTAGACCATAGCCTCAAGTTCAACAATCCATATTTAAGAAACACCTCTGTGAAGAGTGTTTTGGAATTTGTGGACAGCACAGAAGCATCCAAGTACACATAAAATATCCAGAGAAATTTATTAAAACACCTCTACTTTGATAGCTTTTTAACAACCTACTCAACCAAACCCGTACAGAAACCAAACACTTCTGTAATTCTGCTCTGAAGAAGCTCTCCTTGAAATGTCAGTTGATGTTACTGGTTACATTTGCAGAGTGACTTAAGACTGGAAAAGACAGCTTGAGTTGTGAAGCCCTCAGCGCAGACACCGTGCCATGCGATCCCTTCCGTACAATTACCACCTGTGTCATCAGTTCAGTAAGAGTTTTTACATTCGCTACTCACAGTGCATGCTGTTCCAAAACCTCTTACACTGGTTAGGAAACTTCTTCCAATTTAAGTTTGTTCATGGTGAATGAATAAACAGTTTTTTTTCTAGGAACACTGCTCTCAGTCCTGTAAATGCAGCTTAAGTGATGTTTTGTTTACCCCAGGACCCCTGTTGCTCACAGGCTTACAGAAAGCGCCACTGTCCTTTCTCAGCCTTTGTTTTGCAACATGAGAAAGGCCAATCTGTCTAAACTTCAACTAAAAGAGGCCCACCATTTCCATGGCTACACCACAAATCCTTTCAGCTCTGTTTCTCTGTGCTTAAATACAGATGACTGTGACTCTCCAGAAATTTCCACATCACAGCACGGTTGGAAGGAACCACCAAAGATCATCACTGAGTCCAACTCCCCTGCCAGAGCAGGACCAAAACTAGGGCAGATCCCTCAGGAATGCATCCAGACAGGATAATTGTGCTGTTACTGCTCAGCCTCTACTAGAAGGACCCATTCTAATATACCCCAGGAGTATACTGCCTTTTTTCTTTTCTTTATAGCTGCTGTCCTAAAAAGCTCACAATCATCCTGCAAAGAACCAGTACGACCGGTCTCTATTCCATCTGTTACCAATGGATGAATGCCTGACTTAGGTAAATTGTTACTCAGCCTTATGGGTATTTTATACTACGAAATTTCATTACATTTGTATTGTTTCACTTCTCAAGAACCTCATATTCTTCTAACACCATATTCCAATACCATTTTCTATTAAGGAAAAGCTAATGCCATTGGCACATTCCTCCTATTGCA
The DNA here is from genome assembly GCA_033439905.1 of Ceryle rudis. NCBI lineage: Eukaryota > Metazoa > Chordata > Aves > Coraciiformes > Cerylidae > Ceryle > Ceryle rudis. The sequence continues at coordinate 27,661 of JAAGNO010017846.1, forward strand.
AGTGTAAAAGTAAAGTACATAGCCTGCAAGGTCTGGGACAGAATTACCTGGGCTTCAGGGGCAAAACTGCATATTCACTAGTTAATCTTTACTCCAGAACTGTTTCAGGCATTGCGGATCAGCATTGTTCCAACAAGATGTAACTCACATTAACTCTTCAGCAAAACTTAATTTGCTTAAGGGGAGCAAAATTTCTCCTTAAGATCTGTAATCTTAAAAGTTTGCATGCAATAAGCAAAATAATGTGGAGCTTTTCCAATTAATTTCTAGTAATATAACTTGCCATTCTGTAGAGGTAATAAAGTTATTTTTATTTAATTGCTCATGCAGGTCTTCATTCTCCTTCACCACCTCTTCAACTCTTACTTTAAAATTCTTCATATCCTCCTGGAAAACAAAGACTCCACATAAAATTCTTTAAAGGTAAGTATTTTAATTTGTACATCAAACAAAACATTCATAAATATAAATTCCTGGGTATGTTCTAATTCTTCTATTAACAGCAGATTATGTCACTCCTCGCTCGTTAAATTCTGAATGGTTTCATCTATCTAGTAATATTCGATTAAAAAGACTATAGATATTTGAACTGTGCAAGTGTCATTTGAACTAAATAAGTTGTAGATCCTTAAAATACAGATTTAAACTGAATTCTGGAAATGAGTAGATGGCACTATACATTTTTGGTATGGATGCTGTGAATTTGAATATGGTAGGATAATACAGTGAATTTACAGTAATATAAAGCCCTCAGTGTTTTCTGCTCATGTTATGGGTCTGATTTTTTTGAAGGAAATAAGCAAATCATCATGTTTCAAAGCTTCAGTGACCAAAAAAGCACTTCTAAAGAGTAAAAATGGTACCCATTCCTTAGTACCCATTCCTTAAATATCTAGAAACACTCTTCTACCACAAAATCCACAGGCCTGTAACCAGAAGAGCACCTGTAGAGGGCACTGAATCCCCATTAAGAACGACTGTAGTAAATTCTCTCTACCACCACCTGTGTTTATGGTTTACTCTGTTAAGAGAGCACAATTCTTGTACATCTCCATGTAGGAGATGGACATCTCCAAGCAGGCTTCTGTATCTATGAACAGGCTGATAAAAACAAACAAGACAAGCAGGGTAGGGTAGCACAGTAACTATGCACAGAAAAGTAAAACTTTTAATTTTACGCAGGAAACGGCTTTGACAAATCCTTTAAAAAAAATTAAGCAATTTATTTCTGCTTTAGCGTAGAAGTACCTTTTATTTAAACAACAACTTGCCTCATGTTCAATATTTAAATCTTCCTTTTCTCTTATTCTGTCTTCATATGCCAACAGAAGAGGTGACAAATACTTCATATCCAACTTAAAAAAGAAAAAAAAAAATCCGTATTACAAACCATAATCTCATCAATATTTTTTTACTACTTCTCCTGCAATATGTTGCCAGTTTCAAAAGCTATTAAGGGTTTTTGCATATGCCTTGCAAAGTGCAGGACTTCTACAAGCATGCAGAGCAGCCTATTCAAAACGGTGCCACAGAAGCACTTAGTAGTGCTACTTTAGAAGCAAGCTTTGGAAAGGACAGGGCTGGATGCTGTACTGGCACACTTCACTAAAAAGCAACTATTACTTATCAGTATATGTAACACAGTAGATGTGGATGCAAACTGAAGGCGAAACCAAACTGAAACAGTACAGTGAATACAGTTAATAATAATAATCAAATTAAGCCTGGATTCATTAGGAAGCGGAATTTTTACACTCTCAAACCTGCATCTTTAAAACTAAATACGTACATATGTGATTCTTGGATATTATAGCTAGAAAGACAGAAAAGAAGGAGGACTTTCTTATTTCTATATAGTTCTGGATAACAACGAGGAAGGAAAATGAAAGATTTGATTAGCATTTCAAGAAGAAATTGTTTCACGTACTAAAAATACATTCAATTTCACAGAGTAGTTGCCTTCTCCTTGCCAGAAGTTTACAGGCTAATAGTGGACCCATGACTATCCTATTGTAAGAATTGCTGAAATACGCTATTTTCTTTTAGTAGCACCTTAAGAATAATCACAAGGGAAGACTTAAGTCTTATAAGATTTAAGACTTAAGACTTAAATTAAGCAATAGACCTGGAAGCAAACTACTTGCTAGACAATCTAAGTGAAGATGGTATTTATAATTCTCAAGATATTTCTATTTAATTTGCATTCAGTAGTTCAAAGCTGGTGATTGTATGCGGTCTGTAGCTTGCTGTAAATTCAACTGGGGATGTGCACAATCTTTGCAAAGTCCTGCCCTTCATCTTTTTATGCAACAAATACAAATGTTTATAATATTCTACTAGCATGTGATAGTTCAGCAGAGTCACTAAATCAGAGCCTGAATGTTTTGGGTTCAGTAAAGAAATTCTACTACTAAAAGCACTACTTAGCAATGAACAGATGAGTGAAGATATTATTTTACTTACCAGCCATGGTGGTGGTGGTCCTTTCATGGGTAAACTTTTCAGTTTTATATGCTAAAGCAGATTTAAAAAAAGAAACTGAAATTACATCCTGCTTTTTGAAGCACACATCACTGTCCAAGCAGTGACAACTAATACCTAGTAACTTTCTGAAGTTAGACTTAATGATAAATGATTTTAAATTTCAGAAAAGGCCTACGCCTTTTGTAGACTTTGTGGTAAATTTGGGGAAAAGAGTCCTCAAATCTCAAAGATGAATGAAAGGACAATGGGACATTTCAGTACAAACTGCCTTTATAACCAAGACTCTCACCTCTTCTTGGGACAACGGCCTGAATTTAGTTTGATAGCGACTTAATTCTACATTTAAACGATGGACCGTCATTTTCAAAGCATCGTTTTCATCTACCAGTTCTTGTGCTTGTTGTCTGAGAGCAAGTAATTCTGCAGCCTCCTCTATTAAAATAAATATCCAACAAGAAAGTTCAATCAAAATTCAAGAAATGTTCACACGAATTTGTTAATTGTCAGGAAGAACATCTCAATAAGCTAGAATCATAAGAGAACCGTGATGGAATCATTCCATGAAAAAAATACTGCATTTTTAATAGATATTTTACTATGTATTATACTATAATACCCATTAAATTTCCAACAAACAAGTAATTCTTTCTTTCATTATCATGTAAGTATTCCTTGACAAAATTTCTACAAATGGAGAAAATATGTTTGGAAACTGCTTCTGCATAGATCCTTGCTCAGATCAGCGAGTGGAAACCTGCTACCGCAGGAATAGGTTCTAAGAAATTAGAAAAGCAAACACTGTAACTACAGAAGAGCTCTTATGCTTTGCCCACCTTCTCTGTGTGCCTTCTCTGCATCTTCTTTAAGTCTTCTGTTTTCTTGTTCTAGTCTCTTCAGCTTTAATTGCTGTTCTTCCATTTGCTGTTTGGTTCCCTGCAGTTGTTGGGCTACAGCCTGGTATGCCTTGTTCAGAGACCAGTTTTCTTGTTTTAGTTCTCTGAACTTTTCTTTAGTCAGATTTTCTCTTGCTTGCCTCGCCCAGAGCGACACATCTGTAATGCCACAGTACAACGTATTTAAATGGTATTTGGACTTGAATATGAGTTTCAGCAAATTATAATGCATTTTTCCTAATATTAGCATTATGTATTACTATTAATTATCAGTTTGTGGCTCCTTATCTTTTGATAAGGCCACAGAGAACGAAAATGGTGGATTTGGAAAGATAGCCGTCAACTGGAGTGCCTGCAGGGTTGCATCTTTTCTCTTAGATGCTGAAAACATTCCTTCCTTAAAGTGAAAGGAAAGTGTCAGCAGATCTCCCTCTCCCTAGGATCCACGATTAGAGAGGTGAGACAGAAATATCCAGTGCAGTAAGCAAAGTGCACGTGCCTTGCATGGACTAGTCAGTCCTCTTGACCCCTCCTGACTTAAATCATCTGTGTAATGAAAGCTGTACCCTTCTTTCCACTGAACAGGCTTCAGTGATCGGTTACTGAATGGAAATTACTTAATAGTCCTTACAAAAGTCCAGTTTTCAATCATCTGCAAAATCGTGGATGCACCGTTACGTCAGCAACAATGAATCAAACCTCCACATTTTTCTTTTGTATGGTACCTGGGGATGGCGGAGGCTTTTCACGTATCAGGTTTTCAGTTAATGATTTTTCTTCCTAACGAGAAATAAAAAAAGAGACAATTTGCCTTAACACTTATCCCTTCTGAAGTACTCTGAACAGCATCACTGTTGGAAAACTTAAACAGAACTTTTGAAGCAGTTTCTCTTATACCAAGAAAATGTAAGGTTGGATTCACTGCTGACAATATAGGACTTGTCACTTAGCCATCTTGACATAATTTTGTCACTTATCGCTGCCATCAGTCACTTCTGGATGCTTGAACTGTCAGTATTTTCTTTAGTTGTCAGAGATGTGCTGTTCTTGAAACATTTCTATGGCCTCAAAATAATTTTAAATAGCTCCTTGACCGAGCAGGATGGATACTGCACCCACTTATTACTCTCTATAAAATAAGACTTTAGAATAGTCAATCATGGTATGAACTGTCAGTCCCTAACTGGGGATCTGCAAATAAATAAAATAGTAGAATGTTTTTCAACCTTTTCAGAAGGTTCTTCCATCAGGGAAGACACAGAGGCTGAATTTATACTAATGTATTTACTTGAGGTGAACACGATTGATACATGAACTTTCTTCGTGGTTTTATGAAACGGCATGAAGTTCTGTAAGGACAGGAAGCCATGTAATTTAACATACCAAGGCACCGATGACTAAATGAGTCAAAAATGATTAGCCATTCCTGTACTCCAAAAGAAAAACCTTGTCTAGTAGCAATAAATTGTTTTGGTTTGTTTTTGTTTTTTTTTTTTTTTCTGAGTGACTGTAAACTGTCAGCTCTTTATAACACCCTTTTTTCCAAAATGGGTCACAAATTAACCTTCATGTAAGTCTTACCTTTAAATTCAAGCCAAGATGTTGGTCATCTCCTAAAGAAAAAGAGATCTTTCAGTCAATTAAAACCAAAAGTATTTGTAAGTCTGTAAACTGTAAGGGTTCATATGGCTATGTAAGCACACATACTATATAGTGCAAATAAATGTAATAAAGTCCTCCCAAAATCACAAACTAGATCACGGACTTTCCATTATCTCTTTCATGGCATGTCAGGCTAGCGATGCAAGACCTTACTTTACCTCACACTGTACAGATGCAGTTGTGGAAGAAATGAAGCTGTATTGCTGTCTTCTGCTATTATTTTAGAATTTGACTAAAGCACAAATGAAAGATTTTCATTGATTTTACTAGAGCTGAATCCTATTGCATCTCTGAAAGAGGCAAGGGCAAATCTGACCACTTTCAAGATCTGCAGCACTTACGATGGAGAAGAGGAAATAGAAACAGTTTATACATCCTGTCCTTGGCAGTTTAATGCATCCACTTCCCACCTGGTTTTATCAAAGCAACCCGTTCTTTCTGGATATTGTTCTCGACAAAGCTTTTCTGAAACTTGCACTGAAATAATATTGGAACAAGACTGGGATCCAACATGAATAAAAGTTAGAAAGACAAAGATTTTGAGAAATGGACTCTGTTCCGCTTCTCCTTTCCTATTCAGTAGCTAACGGAGTGCTGACATCATCTATAAAAACTGCATTTTGCAGGTCTGGAACAAATTCCCATTTCCTGTTTTCCTGATTTTAAAATCACGGACGAGATAATTACGCAATAAAACTCCTTACAGGTAGATTAATCTTACTCTTGTCATAATTTTTTCTACACAATATTCTGTCGTGACAAGAAAATAGCTTCACAACAAGCCCAGTTATCAACCAAATGTCCCTGATCTAATGAAATTACTTGTTGCAAGAAAAATGATTTGTGAAGCTTAACAATTCAAAGCTTAAAGTGGATAGGAGAGATGATTACATTCAGCTCTCAGTTCTGTCAGAACCTTCCTCTGTGACTTGATGTACAATTTTAAGGCCCAGAACTTAAAAGACAGCAAGAACAACACAACTTCTGTAGAAAGGATAAACAATAGTAGGATCATGACATTTTATTATTAAAATTATAGTTATTATTGAAGATTTTCAGACTTTTTTTTAATCCAAGAAAAATGACTGATGAAAAATGTGGTTTGTGGGCTTTTTTTAAAAAGCACACAAAACCAACAACAAACAACACAACACCCACAAAAAAACCCCCAACAAACATTGGTAGGTTTTTACCTTTTCCCATTTTTCTGAGCACAGTAACACTCCAATACTTTTCAGGGTATAATTAAACGGGATTGATTCTGGTCCATACATCAACAGAAACACAGTACAAAATGACTGTGCTAGACAAGACAAAGAGTTCACAAAACTTCTTCTTTCCCATGGCTGACGGTGGATGCTTAGGAGTTTCAGTTATACCCTGAATATAGATGAACCTTCCCTCTTTATGAAGGTCTTGAATTTTTTGTAACTACTATAAATGGCTAAGTATTTAGTAGCATTTCTTTCATTGCCATTTTAATGGAGAACATTATTATATTGTATTAACTTTATTGTATTAATATCACTATTTTTCCCCATGGTATTAAAAGCTATGGCATTTTGGCTTAAAGTAAGTTTATTTACCTTCTGTTTGCACGTTTGACTTGTCCACCGGAACCTGAAACTCAGTTTCGTGAAAAGGCACCTCTTTCTCGTCAGCATTAGTACTAGGAGATGGTGCAAACTCTTCCTATGTAAAAATAAGACAAGCCTGTCAAGACTGTCTAAGTCACGGTAATGCTGTTAAAATAGCCCACGCGTCTTCGTACCTGTATGAAACTTTAGTGTACTAACCTCCCAGTCACATTTGGAATTGTACTCCAATATTTTAAGATAATAAATCAGACATACTTTTGTTTTGTTTTGTGCTCTGTGTAAATAAAATCTAAACCTTACAATGATCAACAGGGTAGGAAACTATGATAGTCAGATAGTCATTTAGTTCACAGGGCAAATATTCCCTGTCAACTTATTCACAAAAGTCTGTGAAATGATTCTACATTTTCTCGTTTGCTGTGTCGTATCTAAACTTGCTCTTAAAAAAAGATCAACCATTTATCTATTCTCTAACAGCTCTGAAGGATTCATGAATCATTTTTAACATTTGGGTTTTTTTCCTGTTTTAACTTTGCTGGTTTTCCTGTTGATCACATACCAATGTCCCCCATACTCCACTCTCTTTTTCCCCTCCTCTTCATCTAGAGGTTTTTTCTGGTTTCTTTCATATACGTAGCACTTTATTGCCTCTCTACAACTCAGTTCTGACTGTTTGTTAAATTTTGGTATCAGTATTTTCAATATGCCTAGGAGCATTAAGCTGCTCAATCCAAAAACTGTAGCACAGAAAAATCCACTGGTCTTCAAGAAAATAAGGTCATTTATTTTCTTTGATTCTCAGTCTCCCTGTCTCTAAATAGGTCTCTGCTCATTAGCACAACACTGAATAAGCTTTCACTATTTAAAAGTCAAGTTCCTAGTGCTTTTAACAAATAATTTGCTGTGCAAGTATCACACTCAACATACTGGACATTTTTACAAGACTAAATTGTGCACAATACCAGTATTCTCGTAATAAAGAAAGGCTCCTAATAATCAGATACGGTATCTGTGAGGATCAACAAACGTAACTCATGTAGGAGTAACTGAAGCACAAAAAGAAGCATGTGAAATAAAAATGGAAAAAATATCTGAAGAATAAGAAGAGAATGAAAAACTTTAGAAAGATTTAATTTTTTAATATATTAATGAAAATATTAAAGGGATTAAGACATTTGAAAATCCTACCTTTTTATTTTTGCAGGGAAGAGCATAAATAGCATTGGTGCTAAAACTTTCTCCCTTCTTCTCACTACTCTGACAGCTGGACTCTGCCTCTTTATCAGCATCTGAAAGATAGGTATCCATCTCCTCATCCTCACCATAATTGCCTGATATTTCCAGGGACTGCGCAGGAGATCTGTCACTACCATCAAGTTTCCAGTTGGGCCTGTAAGTAGAAAGCAGTTTGAAGTCTGTTCCAGTGTTACTTACTCTTCCAAAAAACAAATAAACACTAGTAAACTCATTATTATTATAATATATACAAACAGACATCTAAGATTCTGTTAGCTGCAAAGAGCCTGGCCTAAGCATACGCTTTAAAATAGGCAACACCAGAGCTGCATTTTCTTCTCTATCTTTAAGAAAATGCCAGATTAGAGAGAGAAATCTACCAAAAGAAGAGTCTGAAATAATTATTTAGAACAAAAGAAATATCTGACATGTAATTCAGATGATTCCTCAGTGATTAATTGCTTATATATATAAATAACATATGGTTTTACTTGTGACTGCTGTACAATCCAGTCCCCCTCTCAGAAAACTGTATGCACGACATCATTGTATGAGAAACGGAGCAAGAACTGGAGACACTTCAGATGCAATTTATGATGTGAGGAGAAAAAAGTTAAGCAGCTGTAACAGCAGGAATTTGCTACGACTCTTTGGTAAAACTGTACCGTTGACAGATTCTAGTTCTAACAAAAAGTAACAAACCAGAAAGTATACACTACCCTCTTCTGAGCTCTGCGACTGTTGCGTAGAGTTCAACACATTCTCGGTCCACAGAGGTGGAATCACTTTCTGAAAGCGATCGCTGACGAGGCTGAGGAATAGCAACAGTGCGTCCTGTTAGTGTTGTTGCAAGGATAGCTGCTGCTAGAGCAGACCTGGAAGAGAAGAGAATAAAGCAATGATACAATACCAATGTCATCTTCATGCTCCACATTTTATATTTTTTTCCATTGCAAAATGTCTTCTCTACTTAAGCAAAGCAAAACATTCACAGCGAGCATAAACACCGCCAGAAGTGCTAAGGGACTGGTTATAAACTATTATCTTCCAAAGTAAAGCACAAAACTGGACAAGCTATCATAATGCAGCTATCTAAGAGTGAAGTACAATACCTATCTGTTTTCCCAAATCACATGCATGAAAATCATGGAATATACTGAGTTATATTCCCAAAACTGACATGGATAATTTACAGTAATTTACAGTTCACTTCAGCCATAACAATACTACCTGGTGCTGTGTTGAAAGTGTTCCATGTTCTGCTATCTCCTAGTCTCCATTATTCCCTACTCTGAACCTTTCACTGATGACTCTGAAGCTGCTAAGAAAGGACAGCACATGGAGAACTAGGGCAAGCGTAAGTAGACACAAGTGCCTATTTGCAGGATGCTCTGGAGTAGGGAGAAGGGTAAGATGAAGAGGAAAAAAAACAAGTAGGAACAAAGATTAAAGGAGAGAAATGGTGAGGTCTTTAACAGCAATAACAACAACTGGAGGTCAAAAGGGAAGAAGACATGAACTAGGATTACAGAGGAATGTTACAGACGCTAGAAAGGCCACAGAAAACAACCAGACTTGAACTAAACATAAGGAAAACATAAAAACCGAAAGAAAACATTAAAAAAAACCCCAACAACAAAAAAACAACTAAGAAACTACAATTGGAAAGAAAAATAAATTAGTACTTTCTCTTTCACTTGCCTATGTAGCGAATTCAAATCCAATCCACCATAGTTTTACATGCCAGTATTTTAAGTCCCTGATTTTTTTTTCAATAAGCAATAAAATAGCATGTTAGTGACATTTAATTTATGGTTTTCTAAGGAGTTACACTTTTCAGACCCACAGTACTAGTACTGCTACAGTCCTACACTTTACCAGAGCAGCCAAATTAAAAATGATCCTAACTTCCAATAGCCCATTTGTCTTTAATTAACTCAAATTTATAATAACTTACATATTCATAGTGGTTATCATCCTAATTATTTAACATGCTTAGGAAGGGAAGAAAAGCAGCTATCTTTAAAATGCAAAAGCAACTGCCCCAATTAAAAAGATGCTCTGTTTATGAAAAGGTTTATGTAAATGCTGCAGCAAGGACATGCAATTGTTCTACACATGCTTTTCTAGTATGCTATTGTAGTTGGTGAAGTAAACCAAACCAAAACAAACTCAAAACCTACCTGGGCCTTTCTGGAGAAGGGTTTGGACTACGAGGGGGAGGGGTGCGGGGAACTGCAGGTTTAGGAGCTATGGTAGCAGCAGGGACCAGGCCATGAGCTATATGTTTCTAAACAATTTAAAATAAAATTAGTTGACAATGATTTTAAAATCACAATGAAAAAAAAAAACCAAACCAACACCAAACAAACCCAACATAGAATTGAACATGCAGAAAAACTAACAATGAGAAATAATATAAAAAATAACAATTACATGCAATTAATGTAAACAGAAGACTTGGAATGGTTCTGAGTTTAACTGTTTAACGTGTATGAACAGCATCTAATGAAGGTTAGAAATGTAATTTACACAAGACCCGCGAATGTATGTTTTTCATCCCCTATATAACAATCTGCAAAACCCGAATTCTAACCTAGTCAATTCAAGTTTTTTCCTTTATGTATACAAGAGAAAAGGGTACTAGAAATTCTTTTCTTTCCAAATATTTGAGTGCTGCTTTAGAGTGACAGTATTAGTCCTATTATTACTATTTCTTGCAGAAAGAGCCAGTCAGAAGTAATTCTCAGTCATAGCAGTATGAGATGCAATAAAAACTATCACTAAACAAGTCTTACAGTCAAAGGTTCAACATGAATTACAAAAAAAAAAAAAAAAAAAAAAAAAAAAAAAAAAAAAAAAAAAAAAACAAAAAAGTTTTTAATAACAAAAACCAGAACATCT
>JAAGNO010017847.1:0-11804 GCA_033439905.1 Ceryle rudis
GGGCCTGGAGGAAGTGGTATTTAAAAGTTAACCAACTTTCTTGGGCTCCTTTACCTTCCAGAGTCCTAGCCCATGGGTTTCCTGCAAGCAGATCTTTGAAGAGTTCAAAGTTAGCCCTGCAGAAGTCCAGGTTTGAAATCCTACTTACTGCTCTACTTCCCCCTTGTGTAATACTAAACTCTACCATATCATGATCACTATTGCCTATGCTGTTCCCAACCTTAATGCCCCACCTCTGAAATGCAATAACTGCCAATATATATTGAATTATACCAAAAGGATGAATAAATATAAGGAATTGTTTTTCATGCACACTGTTATGCCCATTATATTTTCAACACACACAGCTTGAAAAAAAGATCTCCTACATCTTCCCAGTTGTGTTGAAAAGTTATCAGACACTAGGGCCACAAGAGTAAATGAGATCTATTACTCTGTAGTAAATGGTACAAATATGAAGGTTTTGGGTTTGGGTTTTTTTTTTCAGTTATTACTGAAGCCTGTTCATTTTTCAGGTGCACCTTTTATGATTTGGAAATATATTTTTTCAATATTTGGTCTTAAACATTTACTATGAACAAAATTGTGTTTAGCGAACTATTGTTTTGTGCCAAAACAGTTCAGAACAACCAATGATCTTGTCCTTAATTGTGTGCTAATACAATTTTTTATCATAAAAATATACATTTGCAATTAGTATGTGTGATGATTGCAAAAAGATGGCTTCTATAATACAAAAACATATTCTTGGAAGGCTAAGGAATAAAAGGGCAGCTCCACTATTCATAAATTGAAGTGAACAAAAGATAGTTGGAATAACTATAAAATAACTAATAAAAGATAGTTGGAATAAAAGGTCTGGCATTATACTACCGTAAGGTGTTTCAAAAGCAATATTAAATGAACTCACTGGTAATGAGGTAACTCTAACTTTTAAAATCTTTTAAAATCTTTCATCTAGTATTTTAAATGTCAAAGAGTTACCTGACCTAATGAGTAGAAGACTGAGCCATCAACTCACTGGTGAAATGGCTCAGGATTTGAAAAGTTAAAATATTCCTAGTTTGGTTTTTGGGTTTTTTTTTCCCTCTCTTTTCTCTCTGTGTTGCAGGGGAAGCAGTCTTTCTAAAACTACACTTACTCATTTGCACAAAACAGTCCAAAACCTAAGCTTTTCTTTAAGAGGTAATTTTAATGTGTTGTCAATGCTTTCCTTTTGAACCTTCTTAAATGAAACCCATGTGGGATGGTGGTTCAGTAAATTCACACTTCATTCCAGAGTTTAAGCCCCTATAGAGGCGCAAAGTAACTGAAGGACTGTGAGAGCATTTTGAGTATTTCTATGCAAATAAGCAAGCAGAAAACACTATTTTGCTTTAAAAATCCTACATAATCAGAATGAACTTTCTATTCAGTGGTTTGCAAGTCAAACAATGGAAGTGTTAAATGCTGAGTCACCTGTAGACAAAGCATCAACAGAAGCGCTAGAATTAATTTGGGGGTTGAATTTTTCACATAGGCAATGTGATTTAGATTAAAGATAAGGGGTAATTTAAAATTTTACAACATTAGTTAACAATGTGCATCAGGGGAGTGGAAAGTTTGAAATAGTTCTTAGTCATCAAGCTATAAACATACATAGGTGACATAACTTGAAAGCTTGAGGAATTGGAGGAAGAAGCTCATTAGTAGCTGAGCAAGCAGTGAAGACATGGAAAGTAACTGTAATTTCTAATAATGATTGTGGAATCTATCAGTGAATTCAACATGGTAGCACAGCATGCAAAGGAGATTCGTCTGGGTTAGGGGTTCACTCTACAGTCTTGCACTGTAAACTATGTCTGAGAGTATTGCTAAATGGAAACATTAGAGTCATTCTTTCCCCTCTCCATGCCCTCAAAAGAAGCACCCTTTTGTTCCATAAAGGTATTGCTTTTGAAGACTGAACTCATAGGAATTTCTGGGAAGGATGGATGTGAGACAGTAAAAAGTCTTTTTCTGCATCCTTTTTTTATTTTTTTTCCCCCTGTAAATAGTAGAGTTTACACTTCTTTGTTTCAGAGGGAATATGAAGAATGAAAGATAAAGAGTTTCACTTTAGGCAGTTTAAATTCTCTGAAACTTACTTTTTTTCAACTACCACCATTGGCAAAAGCAACTACTGTTGAAATAAGTGCCTCTTTAGAAGATGTGCAGGTACACTTTAGTGTATCAGGTATATTCTCCACTTCATTCCTTCTCTGTTGACATGTCCCCACCCAAAAAGTTAGGAGTCAATAAATACAGCCACTACATATCTTCAGACTAAGAAACTTCCAATCCTTTGCATATGTACAAGATATGCCACGTACTCACACTTTGAATCCTCCTTCAGCTCCACTTGTATATTCTAACTCCGAAGGACCTGTGTTTGCAAGATTTAAAATATGCTAGGCAGTAAGGATTCCCAACTGAGTCTGTAATTATGAAGTACAACAATTATGAAGTAATGAACAGCACTTCACAAATACAGTTAATATTTGCTGTAACTGAAATCTGGCAAGGACCTGATGTTCTGAGGTGTATTTGACATCTTTTAATATAGGTAATTTTGGAATTCATGGAGACAATACTTTTAATTTCAAAAGTTCATGTTCAGCTTAGTGTTATGAAATTTAACTAATAATTAGTTGCATATTTAAATATGGTTACGATTAAAATATTTTTTATAATGCAAGGAAATCCGTGATTGTTTCTAACTTTGCAATATATATGTACATATGCATAGAGATATCTATATAAGAAATCAGTCTTGAAAACAATCTTGTTTCTGGAATAAATTATCCTGCATGCCTTTTCCCATGTCAGCTGACAATACAAAACAAAAGCTGCTTTTTATTCAGCTCATGTTCCAGACCTTTCCCTCTTAGGTAGTTTGAGCTCTCAAACTAAAAATGTTAGCTGCCAACAGAAAACAAGATTATATATATATATAAAAGCCCAAACATTTCCACTTCAGTGGAAATATCTTCACAAGCTTTCGTGTGGCTACTGAGAAAGGAAAATTTCCTTCACATGTTATCTAAAACATGAAGTTGAATCCAGCCTTTGTAGTGCTATATTATAACCGTATACCAACAGAAAGGAAAATTCTGTATGTTCTACTTGTCTTTCCACATTAGCTCAAGAAATGGCCAGAACCTAGCTTAAGTAAGTCTCATTGGCTTTACTAAAGTGAGGAGTAGTTTTGCTAAACTGTAAATGTTTTTCACACTCTTTTTCCCTTTCCTTTCCTTTTTCTGCATGTGCAGAAGTCATTACAGGAGTCTTTACCTTTGGGGCATTATGATTTGTCTATCCAAAGTGGCCAAACCAACCATTATTATCAAGAAATAACTGTTGTGCCTGTCTCCTAGTACCTATCTACTTTAAAAAATTCAGCATGTGTCAATGTATGAAAATACATAACACAATGAAATGCATAAAAATCAACTATGAAAAGAAATTAATCCCTGCAAATTATGGCATGTAATTTGTTGTACCTGGTGATTAGACATTACCTTATCTTAGTGCTGCCTTAATCACTCATTGATTTTCCAAAGAAACCAGATTATAAAGATTTATTTATTAGCTTTGAGGCAATCTTAAAATTATATAATTAACCACTTTTCTGTTATGCCTGCTAATAAACTACCACAGCACAATTATTTAAAAATTCATTTTGAAATTTTAATTTGTATATTTCTAGTTTTAAGGATTTAGAATAGATTTGTAATCATTACATTTAAGCTTTCTTATTGGATATTATGGTTTTATTTTTTTCTTGCTTCTGTCTGATATTTTCCTAATTTGCATCACTATTAAAAAAAAAAAAAAAAGAGAGAGTAGTTTTGGTGAAGTTGAGTATTTATTCTTTTGAATATTCATATACATTCTTTTGAATATTTATATTCCCCAGCTCTAACTGGGTGAACTTCAAAGTGAAGTGTGAACTTCACTTTTAAAATTCAGTAAGATTCAGTCTCCTTTGAGATTGTTTCGGCACATGTAATTTATCACCTTTGTAGACCTTATCTCTACCTCACTATCCATTTTCTAATAGTGCTGACTATTTCTTTTGGCATATATAAATCTTTCTGTGCAGTCCATATGACATCTGCCCACTTTGATGTTCCCACATTTTTCTGGAGTGCCAGATCTTCTTAATCCTATTCTACCTTGTACTGACATCTTTGCGAATGTCTTTTGTTCACTGTGTCTGTGTAGCTAGCCCTTTATTTTTTTTATTGCTTTAAAAATTGTTGGGTTTTTTTTTAATTAAATTGCTAGCTCTCCTACCCTACAAGGCACAAGAAAGAAAAACACATCTCCTGTCAACACTACAAATATACTTCTGCTGAGAATGTTTCTTTATGATATAACACATTGTTTCATATATTCCCAGATTCTAAAAATCTGGAAGTTAAGGATCTTTCCTTTGTTTTAAAATTTCTTGGATTGTAAATGTACACTATAGGTAAGCCAGAAGTCCTAAGCTGTATGCAAAATGTTAAAACAAGTTAGGTCTTCCAGCAAGATATTAAAAGAAGACTGAAGAAGCCACCATAGTATCTGGTCAGCTATGGGGAAATTATCCTGGTTGTTCTTTACACATGGGTCATTTGAAGACATTCTTCAATATGAATATGGCATGACAGTCCAATTCCTTCATCCAGATCTCTAGTGAGATATGACTTTAGTGCTCTGCAAGTAAAATCTTAAAATGAAATAGTAATAAAATAATAATAAGAAAAAATAGAAATCACAAATAGTAATACAATTATAAAAGGATTTCAGGCAGAATACTATTTTTGTTTTCAAAATGAGGTTTTAGTTAATAAATTTTAAGCTTTCTCTTGTAAGTATTTACATGATTTATCCAGCTGAGTCACAGAACACAACTTGCATAGTCTTTGCCACAAATAAGTCTTTGAAACACTGTTTCACTTGTGATTTTTCTACCCAAGTGAAAATTACCACAATGAGGATTTTGTTGTTGATGCTTACAATGTCTTTCACTTTGGTTCAGTAGCATTAAATTTGTGGTGCTCATTTTTTAGAGTCTAGATCCAATCTTAGTAAATATGTTGTAGGACAAACACAGAAACTATGATTCCATTATTGTCCATTACTGAAAGATTACTAATGCTAAAAAAACTATTTATTTTATAACATTCATTCCTCTCTCTGTTGCTCATTGTCTAGGAATGGAAATTTTTCTGTCCAAATTCAATCTCTGAGCACAAAGCTTAATTTAACAAAATGCCTTTATTCTCAGAAGATAGGACTTGTCAGGATTCCTTCAAGCCCTTGTAGAAATGACATTTCTTCCTTTCTGTCTTTCATGGCTTTCTTGAAGTTCTTGATGTCTATATTTTTTTCCCAAATAATGGTCACTGTGTGCTAAATGAGAAAAAGAGAGAAAGAAAGAATAATTTTAGTATTTTTGGCCATCTGACTCAGGGGTCTCCATCATCCAACATAATCCTCTCTGCAATGAATTCCCTGCTAAGAATGGAAATAGAGAAAATATATTCACTTCTACAAGGCCTGCACAAAGCAAGAAAAGTATCATGATCCTCAGTGCTTGAAGAACAAATATCAACCTCTGAGATCTTAGAATACTTACTATAAAGATCACTTCCCTTTCATTCAGATCTCTCAGGTGATGTTCGACAGTTGTTGTCTCCCCTGTGAAGCACAGAAGGACTTTTGTGGGATGTTTTTACCCCTAGCCTTTGCAGTATCAATCCTTCTTCATTCCAATATATTTTGGATCTAATCAGGAATTATATCACTACTAAGAGAACCCACTCCCATAGATCTGAAAATGTTGGTTTCATAGATATTACAATAAAATGTTCAGTTCTTTTCTGAATGAATTTATCAGTACCTATATTTCTCTGTAACAATATTATCAAGTAAACTTGTGAAGCACATATGACTTCTCATAGATTAGATTTTTGTTGGCATCCATTTTTCATCCTAAAAAGGTATTCCTAAATCCACATCCACAATTAAGAATAAAGACAGTATTGAAAGCAAGTTATAGCTCTATATTAATTTTCCTTCCCACATAAGTTATAAATTTCAGAGAATTCCTGTTATTGTATAGACAATTCTTTCTTCTAATTGGAACAGTACAGAAGAGATATTTAGTATGCAAGTCTGTAAGAACTCAGAAACCTGAAGTTTTCAAAATCCAGAACTTCTTCCCAAGCAAGATTATAACAAAATAGTCAATACTTTTTGGAAAATGAGACCTGCCATCAAATTCCATTCTTCATCAAAACTGATCTTCTCAGTCATCTAACAGAACCAATAGTGATGATCTCATTTTACACAAAAATTATTCATTTTCCATTAAAGCAATCCTGTAACCTTCTGTTCTGTTGTTCTGTTTTTCAATTTATTTTTTTTTTTTTACCATTTTTTGGCCATTTCTTAGAACTACTATGTTAATATGTTAATATTTCCCAGGAAAGTTATTGCAGTCATAAAAAACTTCTACAAATATTGCTTTTTTTTTAGGAGGGTCTTTTAAATATTTCATTTACAGTAATTGAAACAAGTAAATAAATACAAATGGTGAGAAGGAGAAAAGTATTTTACAGATGTGTGTGCAATATATCTGTTCACACACATAAACATAAAAATAGAGAATTATCAAGATGTTCTCCAAGATGTAAATATGTCCTCAGATGGGAAGATGCTTTGTGCTTAATGCTGTTATATACAAACTCCAAGGAAGGAGAGAAAAATCCTTTTCTGATGCAAAACAAAAATACGAAGCAACATTCTTGAAGTTGTAGAGACCATAAGAAACAAAATTAGGAAAACACACTTCAAAGGTCAAAGACTACTGGACTGCTAAAAAGAAAGGCACAGCTTGTGCTGATGAGCAAGACCTACTTGGCAAAATCCACTTAGATATTTATGATCATCAAACAACCATTTCTGAATTGCAGAAATTAAAGAAAGATATTTTCCCAGCAACCTTCCAGAATTGAACTGTTCTAGAGAACAGTAATTTTCTAAGTCCTGAGCGGAAGACCACTATGCTTTTGCAATGCTGACAGTTTTTAAAACCTAAACCACTTCCAAAATAAAGTGTGGTTTTTATCTAGATGTACATTTTTCATTTGTGCAATATACTACAATAGTTGTTATAGAACATTACATTAAGAAATGGTGTTTTTTAAAATTAGTTAAATAAGGAAAATTAATTATGTGAAAATTTAAATACCATGCATACAAAGCCTCTGAAGTGTAAATCACTGTGAACAGTCTTTCTTAGAAACATTTGTGCATGAATATAAAGAGTAATTTTAACAAAGGAAATAATGTTTGCAATGTTGTGTGTTAAGCTATACAACTAAGAAAACATTTCTTAGACCAATTTTCCTTTTTTCCTTTCCTTCATTGTTAATATTTCATTCTCCAGAGCTACCATGGGTAACTTCATTTCATCAGCAAAAATGTTTGTGATGCAACATACTTCTATTTTAAATTTTGTTTAAATGATAACACTTCTACATGTTGTCAGAGTACAGGCTTGTTACAGGATCAGGGTCTACCCAGATCAAAAAGGTAGCAGAATCTATGTCAGTTTTAATTGGAATTACATTAACTATGAAATACGATGACTCACAAGATGAGTGTCTGCCCTATGGCTATATCACCTGCTTTCAGAGAAGGCTGGACAATATACAACCTTCTTGTGTAATGGCTGTGTATTTTGGTTTGAAGACATGTCACTCTTTCAAGATATGGAAAGGGATAATAGAATGTGACATTGTTGAAGTTCAGGCAATAATTAGCAACATTCTAGCCTTGGGAATAAGTTACTTATTAAGGTTTTCTTCAGTACTAGAAAATAGGAAAAATTTTACTTAGGTGCTACTGGGATGAAGATGAGGAATTACGTACATAAGTGTGATATATTGTAACCAGAAAAACTTCCACAGAACTGAGTTAGTCAATAAAATCTCAGTCAAGTTTGTGTTATTCAGGTTCATATACCACTATAAATACATAACACATAATACATTCTGACAATGATATTTCTACAATATATTTTGTAATTAATTTATTGAAATTTAGCTTCCACTCTTATGGCACGTTCATGCGAAATAATGCAAACATTGGATGTGATAAAAGAGGAGAGTAAGACTTGTAAGAACTGGTAATGTGGATATACCCAGTAATATATCCAATATTAATACTTGTAAAAATACGTTTAACATTCATGCTTATGCTGTAAATTCCTTCTTAATAATGGGCAAGTTCCTGTGAGCAAATTGTCCCTAACCCACTTTTTGAAATATTTCCTGTACTGAGGCATTTGATGCTCTGATGAAAGAGAAAGGAGTAATTCATGTAGAGCATTAATCTGACTTGCTATATAGATTCCTTTGTTTGTCAGCTTGGAAATGAGAGTTTTCAGGTTAACGGTCTTACAGTAGTTAAGGAAATAGGACAGTGATAATTAAGGATACTATTTTGGAAAAAAAATATATAATTCATGGGATTACCCCTTTGGAAAGAGTTTTATTGTTGAACACGATGTTATATGGCATGTAATGTCTCTTTGGTCAGTTGGGGTCAGCTGTGTCACCTCCCAAGCTCTGGACTATATCCAGCCTACCTACAGAGAGGGCAGAGTGAGAAATGGAGAAGTCTTGAAGACTTGAATTGCACAGGATCCCCATAAACACTCTGACAAACACCTTTATATGCTATCTGATATTGTGCATGATTTCACTGCATCAAAGTGACATGATATTTGAGAGGCTTATAAATATTAATCAGGGATTAATGAACATCAGGAGGCTTATATATCAATATATATCAGAGGAAACTTTGCATTAAATACACCACCATCTATCTATAAAGGCCATCCTGGCAATGAAAGCAGAGTTAATGATCTGACACTGGCATGCTGAGAAAGTTCTTAATATTGGAAAGAAAGGAAGTACAGACAGATTCACCTGGTAGTTAAAAGGCAGTAATTAGCTTATTGGGTTAAAATTTATTTATTTACAACTGGTCACTGCTATGTGCAAGCACATAACTGTTCTGAAGCAGATCCCAGTGATCTATCACTGTTCTTTCAACCTATCCACCATGATCATCTGCATTTAGATCAATAAACCTCAAATGAATGACCATTCCAGCCTTAGAACATCTTTCTTCCCAGTTGAAATTATAGCTTTTATAGTTTTATAATTGTAACATTATACAAGTACTTCACAACCTTCCTGAATTTGGAGACCAATGTGTTGTCAAAGGGGATGTTTATTTTGAACACATATATGTGTGTGTATAAAAGATCCATAGTTGTAAAAGTTATTAGTAACTCACATGTGAAGTTCACAATTAACTAAGACCAGAAACAGTGTAAGATTAATTCTGAAAAATCAGCTTATTTTTTTCTTCTACAGCAGATGTAAAAGTGGCATCTAAACCTCAGGCCTTCAGAAAGATTCCTCTGCATACTACTTTTTTTCTTGCATGTGTGTATGAGCTAAGGTATTGTGTCAAATCACAGCTTCATGAGATTTGAAACATTAGGCTGCTGCTTAAAATCTCAGCATCACGACTAAACAGTGTAAGATTAAAATCTACTGTATGTATGCAATTTTGATTAAACAAAGAAAGAAAGAAAAAGTAGTATTTCTTATATTTACAGGCTAGAAGAGACCATAAGACCATCTTGTCTAACTTCCTGTTTGTAACATAGATTTTAAACATTTCAAACAGTCAGCTAAATATTCTGATAATGAATATGATATTTCAAAGTCTACATCTTGGGTTTGGCCAAATATTCCAGAAAAGAGCCTAGTCTTTACCTGGAGATTCCCACCAAAGAAAATTAATCACATCTGTGGTAGTTTGTTGTAATGGTTTATAGTCTCCATTGTCAGAAAAAAACCCAACCTATTTCTAATTTAAATTTGTCAGGCTTCAGTCTGAAATCACTATTCTAATTCCTTTGTGAAATTGAAGACAACATTACTGAAGAGTATCTTGCTTCCATTTGGGTATATATAAAGTTGTAAATAAGTCATGTTTACAATTGTATTCTTTTGTAAGCTAAATATATTGGACTCTTTCAGACTCTTGCTTAAAATAATTTTCTCCATCCCTCAAATAATTTTCAGATTTTTCCTTGCCCCTATTTTTTTAATATTCCAGACACGGACTCCTTAGCTTTCTTTATCAGTTTTCTTGACATCCCCTTTTCCCTTCTGTATCTTTCCTCCAGAACTTCCATTGCTTTTTCCATCCTTAGGACTCTGCCTAGCAGTTCTTATAGACTAAGAATCAATTGCACATACCTCAGAGGTACATGAACAGACCTCTTGGTTTGTTCAGCTTCTCAAAACCCCAGACACACAGGTATCACTGAGACAGGCAGACAAATATATCAAACACACAAGTTTCCAAATCTTTTACATCCATGTAGATTAGCAGCTTTGAAAAAATAGTTACTTTTTTTTCCCCCCATTTTTTCATCTGTAGTATTGGGCTGCTTGGTATTTAAGTCTGTCCAACTTTACTGAATTTTAATTGGTGCACTGAAAAGTTTCAGGCACTATGACAGTCTGAACAATTGTTTGAACAATGGTATTGACAAAATCCTATTAGTTGTAATAATTTACTTTTGGCAATTTTTACTTGTGGCTTTGGACGGGCAACTAAATGTCGCGAAGGGACTGATAAAGCTGTCAGATACATGCTTTGGAAAGTTGTGCTTGAAATGCTTGAGACATGATATATTGTCTGCAGGTTTATGTTTTAAAGTCTGTTTGCTGGTTCACTTTAGAATAAGGATCTGATTAACCATGAAGATGTCAAATTCTTTGTTGTAGACAAATATCTTTTATTTAAATTGACTTGTTCTGGTGGGAAGTTTTATACCCACTTTCTGCTCTAGCTCCTAAACAGTTTGATTCATACCTATCACTTTCATCAACAGTCTTTAAAGCACTTAAATCATTCCACAATAACTAATAACTAATGGCATGCATTGTGGAACACTTATGCAAACCTCACAGCTGGCAGAAGGTACCACTGGGTGATGAGAAGCTGAAGGACAAACCAATGGCAGCATCCTCCTCAATGGGAAAAGCTAGTTGCCAGTTATGAGTCTTTCCACACCTTCAACTGATGTAACACTTAGAGAAGTTATGTAAGACCTTATCTTTAATTTACCTTTAGAGAATATGTTCATTGTTTGGTTAGGTTTTATGCAACCAAAGTTAATGTAAGCTGTGAGTGTACCTGTGCTTCAAAAGCATATTATGCTGGGAACAATACTTGAGAAGTAAAGATTAATAACATTTATTCCTTTTGAAATCAATGACATTTGAATGCAAAAATATTACATAAATATATCATGAACACTGCTTAATCAAGTACTCACATGTAAGGCAGGTTTCTTTGGCTCAGAGTGATTTAAATCCTTCATTTTAATTGGTTTTAAATCGTCAAATAAGAATTGCTGATTTAGATAGTTGATGCTAATCTCATTTTGCATTTGTGTTTTACTTCAGGAAAAAAGAGGGTTTTTCATCAGCTGAAAAAATCTTCACAATAAATTGTTTTGCAAGAAGCACAAAGATTTAATATTCTTTTTGCTTGTTAAGTTGATATGTGACATATGAAAACAATTGTTTAAGGATTTCTTCAGTTTAAAATATATTTATTTAGATTCTTAAATTTGTTTTGTGGTAGCAAATCGTTAAAAAAATAGTTAGATTATCTAACACAAATAATACCAA
>JAAGNO010017848.1:7339-29208 GCA_033439905.1 Ceryle rudis
TGAGCCTCCTTTGCTCCAGGCTGAACAAGCCCAGGTCCCTCAGCTGCTCCTCACCCCCCCTTGTGCTCCAGACCCTTCCCCAGCTCTGTCGCCCTTCTCTGGCCACGCTCCAGCCCCTCAATGTCCTTCGGGGAGTGAGGGGCCCAGAACTGACCTCAGGGTATGAGGTGTGGCCTTGCCAGTGCTGAGTCCAGGGGGACAATCCCTGGCCTAGTCCTGCTGTCCACACCAGTGCTGATACATACAAGCCAGGATGCTGGTGGCCTTCTGGGCACACACACTGGCTCATATTCGGCCGGCTGTTGACCAAGGTAGATTCTGAGGTAGAAGGTCAATTTTGTGACTTTTTTATTTCCAAAGGAACTCTTTGAATTACTAATACTGTCACGGGAGCACCACCAGATGGTACTGGGGTGTGTTTTCAGAAGGGGCTAGTAATGAGAAGAGTTTCCAGGAGATTACTTGAAAAATCTTCTTGAGCAGCCTCTTTTTTTACATTGTTTGTTTGTTTGTGGGTTTTTTTTAAATGCTGTTTTCATAAAAAAAAATGCATTGTCTGGGCTCCCAAAAATCAGGCTAGTGTAATGTGTCAAGATGGGTGTGTAAGATAGCTTGTGGCATCTGGAAACTCTGACCTCTAAAGCAGGTAAAATATCTGACTCACTTTGGGTCTTTCCTTACTTTTGCAAGGTGCTCATTCTCTTAGCCACTCTTACATAAGATGATAAAGCGTGTGTTACCTGGTGAAGCTCCTGAAGGTCATGAAAGCGATTCCTCTTTGAGTGTTTAAAATTCTTCTTACCAATTCTGCCAGGGATTCTGTGCAGAGCTGTTTCATGCCCTTCCAGCCAGTGGATTGATGTTTCTTAGCCCTGACAAATGAACTCATGGCTGAAAAGCCATTGCTGAGGACTGTTACTTTCCAAGGTGCTGTGGCAGCTTTGTCATGCTGGTTGCAGGATTGTTTTCTCTGAGTATATTTACTCATTAAATCTCCTGATGACATCCAGGGTCCTTTTCCTCATGCTGAGAGATGCTATGAGCAAGGTCTAACGGTTGCACCTCTTTCTAGAGGGACTTGGTGCCCCTCCTGTTTTGGTTTGAACTTCCTGAGATGGGATGGCATCAGTGGGAGGATTGGGAAGAGATGTTTCTCATTGGGTTTATCCATGGACTGGGATTGAAGAACTGGGTTTTAGTTTTGGTTCTGCAGAGGATTTTTCTGGCTGACTCCACTGGTGTCATTTCCTCTCCCTGTAGTTTAACTTTCACTATTTAACAGTGCAGTTTGCTCTGGAAAAAATAGGCTATATGTGAGCTCTGTGTTAACAACTAGCTCTAGGAATAGGAGAGTCACTGGCTTAGTGGTGAATATGATAACCCCAAGTACAACATGGCATGGTACTGGGCACTGAGGACCTTGTAATTATGAGTGTCACGTTTGCTCTCTGACTGAGATGTTCTTAAGCCAAATTTTAATTCAGCCATCAAGTAAACCTTTTATCTAATTTTTATTCTTTTAAATGAGAAAAGTTCTCCATGCTTAGTATTAAATTATCACTGGGCTAAAAAACAAATCGGGAAACACAGGCTTGTGTTGAGTACAGCAATAGCAATGTTTTAATTAGGTGAAACTCAAAACGTATTTTCTCTTTGCTTGAATCTAAGATACAGGCTGGAGGCGTGAAAGCCACGGGTGTGACAAAACTACTGAAGAGTGATAGCACCAGCTGGAATTCTGAGATGACTGGGTGTTTTGACTTCCTCATTTCTGACACACAGAGGGGAATGTTCAGTGGGTCTTTTCCCTGCTTTTAAAATAATTCCCAAGTTTAGTGCTTACTGAGGTCTGTGTCCCAGTCAGGGGCTGTTCTCTGAGTCTACTATTTGAGTCTCGGGTCTTCAGAGCAACTTGTTCCTTTGGATGGCTTTGATTTCTTTCCAGTTCTCTTCCTCATGGACTTGCAGTGATCCCACCCGCTGCTGACTGGTGTGATTCCTGAGCAGGCTGTTGCCTCTGGTCCTCTCCTCACCCACTGAGTCAATCCGTAGTCCTGAGATGTGTTCCTGTGTGACCTGATCTAGGTGATCCTGCTCTGGTAGGGCGGTTGGACTGGATGATCTTTTGAGGTCCCTTCCAACCCCTACCGTTCTGTAATTCTGTGAGGTACTATCAGGGTAGGTCCACAGGACCCTTCACCTGTGCTTTGCACCCACTTGCAGTATGAATGCTTTCGTAATTGTCAAAGAAGAGACAGTGCCTTGAGGTTTATGACCCTGCCTGAGCCTTTCCAAATGAATTACGGCCTTTCATTTGCTCCACGGGTCACGTTCTCCTTGTAATTGCACTTGCAGTGACTTTCCACTACATCTGGTACATGCATGCAGACGTGCCATCATTTGTTCTGTAGGACACGGCCTCCCCATAATTACAAGGACTGTGTAAGCTTGCCTGCCTCCAGTATGGCATTAGGGTGCTCGCTCTCATTAAATCACCATAAATCTTTTGACCTAGTCTCGTTGATTCCCTGCCACGTTTTCTCCCTCGAGTAAAGAACAGAATTTCAGTTTGAGTTTGAGCTCACTGTACTTGGCTAATTATCTTCATTGGCCATACCGGTGCCAACTGGAGGTAAGCTTACATGCACGTGTGATGTTACTCTGTTGTAACACAGCTACGAGTGCTGGAATTACTGCTGGGGGATCTGTGTTCAGTGTCCTGTCCCTCACAGAAGCCTGCAATAACTTGTATGTGGAACACAGACCTCCTTGAGCTCTTGAGGTCTTTTGTTCAGCTGCCTATGACTTTGGATGGTCTTTGGATCCCTCGGGAGATCCAGGGATTTCTTCTCTTCCCTCACTTGGAATTCTTCAGTAAATAGTTCCCCAAAAATGTTCCAGTGGAAGCGCGGGTAACATATGGCCATGGCCAGTTATAGCCTCCCGCTACATTTCCACGATGCTTCCTTTGGACCCAAGGGGTGTCTGAAGGCCAGGTTGGGTATCACCAGGCAGCATTTTTTTCTTGAGGTCTCTTAGCCTCTTGATCTGATCTTGATCTTTGATAAAGCGTTTTACAGACTCTGCTCAGTTGTTTTTTGCTGGGCGAGTTCAGTTGCAATGTGTTGTTAAGAAGTGGCAACTCTTGCTTTCTTTGGACGAGACTGTCTCTTGGTGTAATTCCCAATGATTTTTGGTATTGGTACCTGTGTTCAGTTTCAGTCTGTGTGATGGCAGCCAGAGGCAACATTTTTTATTTATATACAGGTAGAATTTGCTCACTAACTCCATGCTGCTACAACAATTTTCCATTTAAATCCCCTAATGTATTTGCACTAATCCTCATTAGTGTGTATTCTGCACGTCTCTGCAATTTGCTTTTGCACGTTGCAGTGTTTTTCTTTACCTCAAAAATCCTTAAAACAGGAATTCTGGAAGAAGATTGCAGATTACTGTTGGTTTTCTAGTGGCTAATCTTTTCATTGCTGTGTTAACGTAGAGGCTTAATGAACAAGGTTGACTCCAGGGCAGGGCTGAGTGCTGCTCTGAACAGCAGTTTCTATCTAGGGTTCCTTTGAAAGAAAGCATTTGCTAACCTGCCAGCTTTTATTTCTGTTTATTTGAGCCTGCTGCATTCACCAGGGTATGGAAAGGGTACAGTCACGCAAAGGGTTGCCTCAAGACTTTTGGAGACAAAAGTGATGCACTCAGAACAGCTACTAAAGCGTATTTTAGATCTTAATGCTTAAATCCAGAAGCAGCATGATCCCTCCCCTCTCCTCCAACCTTCTTTTTTATGTGTGGGCATTCAACCAAAGCCCACCACGCTGTCTCCTGAGGAGTGACTCTGATAGGGTCTAGAGAATGGTTTCTAACAGAGCACTTAGGTGTCGGTGAGGATATGTAGCATCTGTAAGGTGGCATTG
Source organism: Ceryle rudis (assembly GCA_033439905.1). NCBI lineage: Eukaryota > Metazoa > Chordata > Aves > Coraciiformes > Cerylidae > Ceryle > Ceryle rudis. The sequence goes on from JAAGNO010017848.1 coordinate 11,266, forward strand.
CCTGGATGCTGTGTTCAGCTGTTTGCTTCAGCAGGATATTTGTACTGCTCACACCTTCCCTAGAGCGTGGAGTTTCACATCTTCTCTTCCTTTCCTCTTTCAGACCCAAGCCTGTTTGCTTCTCCAGAAGGTTCTGCTACTTCACGAACTGAAGCTGTTCGTGACAGAGGACGAGTGGCAGGAATTGATCAGACAAAGCATCAGCCAAGTGACAGAGGTAAGAAGCTTCAAGGTGTTAACTGTACAGATAGCACCTAACAGAGACTGCTTTTCCTAGTGTGGTGCTTGTTCTCAGAGCTGGAGTCTGCAGATGTGCTCGGCTTAACTGATCTGAGCGGGGTTGTGCCAATGTGCACCGGGTCTGAGCAGCCTTCCCGCAGTGCCGCTGCTCGGATCTCTTCTCACAGAGGGCAATAAGTGTGCCTGGTACAGCTCAGAGCTGCCTGGGTACAGATCCATGAGTTCTAGGGAGTTCCTGCAGGTCAATTTAAGGTGGTTTTAAACAATAAGTTTTGAATCAAAAGGTATTGTGAACATTATTTCAGAAAATGTTATGGGAGTTCTATATTTGAACAAACTTCAGGGCCAAAGAGACAAAGCTGAGGTTCACTAGACTTCTGACCCCTGGTGCATTGCAGGCCTGGACCAGACTCCCTTGCTAATATTGTTTGTCAGGGAAACCTTAAAATACATTGGAAAACCATTTGTATAGAAAAAACAGAGAGAGAGAAATGGCAGGGCTCCTGATTCAGTGGCAACTCTGGACCGTACCTGAAGAGAGCTTTTGGGTACAGCTTTTGGGTAGCAGGTGAGCTGTGGAACAGGAGACTGAAGGAGCACATGCCAGTCGATCATAGTCTTGTGGATTGACGTGGAGGGAGCCAAGCAGCCAAATTAATGTTATGATGTGGTGAGTAAACTTGATGACATGAGAGATTCCAGTCTTGGTGTTCCTACGTCACTGTAGTACTGACCCCTTTCTAAGTGTAGCTTTCATTCTTTACTTACATCTTTAGAAGCAACCGGTTACATGGTCATTTAGGCCATTCTATAATTTACTGTAGTGGAACAGAATGATTAGCTCTGTTTTCTTTTGGCAAGGAGGGACGAAATCTAAGCACATTTATGTCAAGGAATTCAGAGGTGCTGTTTGTAATTCTTGAGGAAGTGGGTAATCCTGGGTTTCACTAATAGCTTTTATTTAATGGTTACATCAGGAATCCAATGGGTGGAGTTGGGTATGGCTTTATTTCCAGCTACATAAAACACACCACTCCTTCCAACCTGGCCAGCTCCATTTTCTCCTGGTTTCTCTCTAGCAGCTGAATACCTGCAGGACTCAGTGATTCACTGGGAAACCACACACATTTCCAATGCCTTTCTGCTTTTCTTGTCAGGGAAAGTTTAGCAACTTGCAACCCATCCGGTATTTTAATGTTTTGCTCCCAAAGCTTCCTCAGTGTCTCTCCTTTCTGTGGTCATCTGCACTTAAGGAAAAATTCCTGGGAGATACTGTCAGTTTGTTTGGGCAGTCCAAGGTATACCCTGTGGCTGGAGGCCTCCCATACTATTAACTGGCAGTGGCATGCAGGTGCTGGTTCTCTTTCTGGCCTGAAAAAGCCCTGATGTCACATTTTTAGAGGGTTCTCTGTTAGTTGACATATATGTATTGGGTTTAGTCCCGTCCTGTTGCTCCCCTTTTGCACTGACACCGTAGAGTTCCTCGGAGCTGGGGCAGCTGCACGTGTTGAGATATTGCTGTCATTAGGAGGGATCAAGGACTTTATATTCCACATAATAGTTTTCATAGCCAAAGGCTGACACTTGTGCTGCACAAGGTATTCTGTGTCTTTTTGGTGGCGCAGAAACGCTCAGTTGTCTGAGTCATGGCTGTGAAAACGTGCAGTGGCTTTGTGGTGGAGCAGAAGAATACTCAGGTCACAACCGATCTCTTGTAGGAGGTAGTGGAAACCCTTGTAGCAGAAGTCAGAGGCTGGAAACGGAGCAGAGTTAGAATCTGTAGAAAGTTTGTATTTGTCAACGACAGTAATCCACCATAAAAAAATATCTGGTTGAAGGGTTTATTAGCTGTGAATTGCCAGGTGGAGATTGTGTGCTTGGCTGAAAGAAGCTGCAGGTTGGGTGGAAGTTATGGGCATGTTGTTGAAATTACAGGGTGAGTTTGACTGGACTTTGTCAGGCAAGAGCTTGGGCTGAAGGACAGCCCTGGCTGTCCCTGATGTCCACACATGCCTCTGCTCAGATAGAGGGTAGGGAGAGTTTCTCCTGCAGCTCAGTCTCGGCCCTTTTCATCTGAGTCTTGTTTCAGGGGGCCATTCTGGGTGAGCTGTGATTTTGGAGCTGGCTGTGGAAGTAGGTAGATGTTGGTGTGTGAGTGCTTGAGACCCATGAGAACGTCAACTGAGAGCAGTAGTTCGTGATGCTGTGGAAAAGTGTGAAGCATTGTTCGTAGAATCATAGAATGGTAGGAGTCGGAAGGGACCTCTGGAGATCATCGAGTCCAACTCCCCTTCCAGAGCAGGGTCACCCAGGGCAGGCCACACAGGAACAGAGACAGGTGGAGCTTGAAAGTCTCAAGAGAAGGAGACTCCACAAGCTCTCTGGGCAGCCTGTTCCAGTGCTCTGTGTCATTGCCCTGCCTCTAGCTGAAAGGTCTGCATTTGCTGCAGTTGGCCATTCCTGCCATCATCCCTCAGAAATAGCTATTTTAAGAGGAAAAAATGATAATGCAGAATTTTAGACCTTTCTTTGACCCAGGGAGAAGTCATGGGAGATGGGAGGGCCATCTCTTTGACTATACTGATGTGCACTTTTAATTCAAGCAGAGGTGCTGTTTACAAGGAAGCCGTCACCTGAAGGCTTTGCTAGGCTCTCTGTGTCCCTGGTTAGATGGACAGCTCTGGGGCTGGTGGCTCCTGAAGTGCAGGATTGCCATTGCAGGGCTGAGGCTGTGAGAGAGGTTAGGATGCTATCTCCTGGTACCTGCTTTCTCATCCTGTCTTGTCTCCATGGCTGCAGTGCATACCTGTGGATCACTGGGTGAGGAGCAGGGAGCCAGGCATGGTTTAGGCAGTGGTATGTGCTGCAACTGGGAAAGAAGCAACGTGAGAAAACTGCAGTCTTGGGTATCATTGAATTATGCATGTAAAACTAAGAGGCAGATGAGGGAGAATCAACGGCCAGGAACTTTAAATGAAGAGACAGCTTCCTGAAATAGCTGCTCTGGCTGCTGCGAGGCAGTGGCTCTTGTGCTTGCATAAGCTGACTTGACCTTATTTGTTCCCCGAATGTTTAAGCATGCTTATGAAACATATATTGCAGTCACGAGGGATTCGTCTTTGCCATCTCCTTGCTGTCAGCAGGGGAAGTCTTGCTATCTTGGTGGGCACTTTGGAGTTGACTTATTCTTGTAAGAGCTCTGCTTGCTCTTGGTGCTCTCGGCTTGTTCTGCTGGGTCACCTGGGCAAGAAGCCTTGTCCACAGCCCTGGGACTGCCCTGTGAGCTGTGTCTTATTGGGCAGCGGGCAGAGGTAAGGAAGTGGAGAAAGAGCTCTGGCATAGCTTTAGCCTCCCTGGTCCCATTTACTCTAAGCAAAGCAGAACCTTGCTGCAGGTGCTGAAGTTCGTTCTCATGTTGGGAGTGTAGAGAACTCAGTTGTGTTTATGGTATAAAGAAATAGAATTGCTTCATGTTGTCAATGACGGAGCTCACCTGAGACGCTAGAGCGTGACAGAGACTGCTGCTTCCTCTTTGAGAGCTTTGTTCTTTTATCAGGAGGTCTCAGCCTGCTTTACAAATGATACTCAAGCCAGTGAGTCGTTGATGTAATGAAGAAAGTATTTTGCAGAAACCCAAGAGCATTTTGTTTACTAAAGAGTAACCCAAGAGTATTCTGTTTACTAAAGTCGTTCACCCTGTTTTACAGATGACACTCTTGGCTGGGAGTTGAGCCAGGAATCAAACTCGGGTCTCATGAGACATCCAGAGCCCCACTTTGGGCATGGACACTCTGTTTCTTAACTTGGCTTGAGAACATCCCAGTGTGGTGGATAGCAATCACTGTCCCCACGTTATCTAAGGAGGATGCTGGTGGTTGTGAGTTCGGACTGCCCGGAGTCATGCAGTGGCAGAACCCCAGAGGCCCCAGTTGCCCGTTTCATCCAGGGAACTGTTGGCACAGTTTGGGGGGTTGCTGGCGGGGCTCACACACTGTCTTTCTGACTTTTACCAAGCACCTCTCCATTTGGTCTTCCAGTTCTCCCAGTTGTCACTTTGAGCACATTTTGGTGTTTGTTCCCCTTGTTAGATACCTTTCTCTTTGCTTTCTGGTATGTTACAAAATTGCTGTCTTGGCTTTAGAGGGATCTTGAGGCTTTGCCAACTTTTTATTAACTCACTGACAGATTTGGGGCGGGAAGAGCCAGGATCTGAATACATAGTTTCATTACCTTCTTAGATCAACCCTTTCCCAACTTGCCCTCCTGAACTGAGGTGCTTTGGGTACCTCCCAACTTAGGCTGAAACTCCCAGTTACCATGTGAAAGTCAGGGGCAAGTGGGAAAGGATTTTGAGGGATATTCCAGCAGATGTGTATTTTTCACCGTTGAGCAACTTCAAACCATACCAGCCCTGTGAAAATGGTTCTTAAACCCGCTTTCGCTGGCTTGTGCACAGCGGTTTCCTGAGGGTTACCTTTGTCTCCTGTCATCATAGGAAGGGCCCAACTTTACTACTATTTTTAGCTTTGCTTGCTTTGTCAGTGTCATGAGGGATGGGCAGAGCAGAGAGTGTTCAGATGGGCTGTTTGAAGCCAAACTGGCATCCTGGAATGTGAAAATGCTCGCCATACCTAAGTTCAGTGTAAGACCAAAACTCTCCAGGTCACCAGTACTGGAGACTTCCAGATAAGTACACACATAATCCTCAGGAGATGCATGTGATGCCTCCTTCTGCGTAGGTGGTTGCTTGGGCTTGGGCTGGGCAGGCAGCCTTGCTGCTGGTGCAAGCCATGAATGCAGATCAAAGGGGCATTACAAGGCTGGTGGAGATAACCCAAGACCTCTTTTCCAAGACTCATATCATTCGAAAGTTACTGTGTGCTCTCTGAAGACTTATTTTATGGCCTTGGAGGGTTTGGTTGCTATTGTGTTGTTCAGCTAGGGATTTAAAATAACTGGCTGGAGCCACTCAGGATGTGGTGGGAAGAGGGGGATGTGCTGTGTAGCCTTCCAGTGTAGACGTGCCCTTCATTTCTGAAGGGCATCACATTTGATTATCGGTGTCTTAATTTGTAGGGAGATAAATTATTAACAGTGACTTCATCAAATCTCTAAAAAAGCTGTTCTTCAATTTTTTTTTTCTTGCAGATTGCCTGAACTTTTATCTGTTTTCATAAATTCTTAATTCATTGCCCTTTCTCAGCCTCTTAGGTTGTAAAATGAGGCCAGTAGTGATTTAACTGATATCTTTGACGTGCTTTCAGAATACTGGATGTCTCTGTGGAGAATTCGTTCTTCTCTGTTCCCTCAGCTGTCCTGTATGGTTTTTCCCTGCTGGGTTTTCATATGGTCTATGAAAAAAAAAAATAAATTCATATCTTTAAACTTGGGAAAGCATTGACATTTTCTGTGAGAATGGCTTCTGGATTTTTGGGCTCCTCCCTCTAATAACGGCCAAAATAAACATTGCAAAAACTTGCCCTTTAGTTATACCCTTCAGCAGTGGGGGTCTGCTCAGTCCCTTTCTCTTGGTCAGGGACAAGCAGAAACTTGGTAGTTCCCTTCCCTTGGTGAGCATTTCTTGACAACTTGTTTCTTCTAGAGGTACAAGGGAAAAAAATCTGAACATTTGTACTTCCAGTCTAAGAAACTTAGGGCGGAAGGACTGTCAGTGCTTTTTTCCCCCTCCTTTAAGTGCTCTTGGCAGGAGCTGCTGTGCTGTTTGGGTGGGTGGTGTGAGGACCTCTCCTTGTGTGCTTGTGCCCCTTGTGTACACGGAGGTGGGAATGGATCTGGCTCTGTGGATAGATGGAGACCGGTGTGAAGAGGCATACACTGCCCTCCTCCCTTCTTTGTCTTCCCTGCTTTAGTCCCAAGTCCTACTTTGGGTGCATAGTGAATATTGTCATGAAAGGAAGTGTTTCGGGGTGGCTTCTCTGGGGTTTGAGAAGTTCAGAGGTGATTCTTAGCTCTGTCATGGTCTGTGTGACTCAGTTGTGTTATTTGGCCTCTCTGAGCCTCAGTGAAAGGCAGGGATTGGTGGTGGATTACCTGCTGCCTCTCGGGAGAAATGTGAACGTAATTACAGGTGGGGTGGGGGTGCTTGCACGGGATAATAAGATGAGCTGTGAGCCTACAGCATACTAAAGCACTTCATTTGGTTGTCAGTTTGTCATTAGCCTCTAAATAGCAGGGGAAGGCTGTGCCCCTCCCATGTATGTTGACACGGGAAGTGTTGTGCTTTGGCTCAGGGTACGGGCACGCACTTGTAGGGCCCCAAACCCACTTGCCCACTTGCTGGGGCCCCTCTGGGTGTGACTCCACCACAGGGACATGAGCCACAGTGGCAGAAAAATGCCAGGTTGTGTCTTTGCTCTGGGACCCTGTGTGTGGGACTTTAGGGCAAGGGTTCAGCTTCCGCAGTCGGTGTGAAAGCTGCACGCTGGGATCAGATCCCTCAAGCGCTTTCTCGCCGTGGCTGTTGGATGCTCAGTAGGGTGGGAATTTTGCTGAACAGTTTGCTGCTGGAGAAGAGATTTTTACCTTAGCAACCTTGAGCTGTGCCAGGGGGTGTAAGGTCGTGCAGGGCGGGTGGAGGTACGTGTTTTGCAAAAGGCACTTGGCACTGTATTCAGCTATGAATCTGCACAATTACCCATCAGCATCAGGTCTGTTCTGGGGGGAGGAGGAGGAAGGATGGAGATAGCGCAATGTGTGGAAAGAATGCAGGTTGGCCAGGCTCCTCCAGCTCACGGAGCAGTGATGGATCTGTCAGGCTGATCCCACGGAGGGGAAGGGCTGTTTGTTTTGAACAATGAAATAGGCTGAAGGACGTGCTGGGAATGCGCAAATATTAAATGATGTTCAAACTCCCAGCTAGGAAACGTGCTCTTGGCAGCAGAACTCTCCTCTGCACTCCTGAAATCCTGCTCTCCCTTGTAAGCCTGGGCCAAGTGTCCCCCCTGCTGTAGTACCTGTGGAGGGGTAGAGGTGCAGGCAGGCTGAGACTGCAGGCGGGTGGTAATGTGGAGATGTGCCTGTCTCCGTGGCACAGCGCGTTGCGCTCTCCCCTGCAGGGAAGGCTGGGCAGTGGCTGGGATGCTGACACTGCCCCTCGATGAACACGCACCCCTTCTTGCTGGATGGCTGGTTTTGGGGGAGTCTTGGGCTTAGATTAAAATGCTACCTGGGAAACTGAGGCATGGAACTTTGTGATTAACTAACGTCAGCCGTGTGTCCTACTTGGATGATTGAGTTACTGCAGCTCTTCACCTCCTGTGCTCTAACAAACTAGTGAAGGTGAAGGAACGCTGTGAAGTGCAGTGAGAGATGGAACGATGTTTGGATCCTGCAGTAGTTGGGATACCTCCTGTGATACAGGAATTAGGAATGTAAGAAACAAGCACTGACTGATAAGATGCTGGGGGTGTATTGTTCTCCTTGGAGAAATCCTGGAAGTGGTAAACTTTGGCTCCAGGAGTGCCCTCCACCAGAAACAGCCCGAGGCTTTGGAAGCAGCATGTTTGACAGAAGACAAACCCCTCTCTGCCAGCTGAGTCTTTGCAGGGTGAGGCAGGAGCTGTGGTTCTATATTGGCTCGAGATGAGATGCGAGTTCCAGCTGTGAAAACTGCCTCCCCGTTTTTCCCTTTTGGAAAATGACCTGCCCAGATCTGCTGACAGCTCAGATGTGCAGCCGTGATGAACCATCACAGCTATTACTGAGCTGTAACTGGAACTGAGATTCCGGTGAACTGGGACTGGCTGTTACTGAAGGAGCAGAGGAAGAAAAGCAGAAAAAGGGAGAAAACCAACGTAAATGATGGAAATGTAGCTGTTGAGTATAAGTCATCTTATCTCTCCTGCTGTTACTACTGAGTGGGTTCTGAGACTCTTAGGAGAGCAGGGGAAGGGAGCGTTGGATACCTTTGCAAACAGCACATGGCAGAGAATCACACAACAGGTGGTTAGACAAGTTCTTCTGGGTTTTCCCTTACCCCTCCACCACTGGCCTGTAGCATAGCTGGAAGCAAACCCCCTGCTCTGTGCCTCATCTTGCTGCGTGAAACAGAGATACTTGCCAAGCTTGTGCAAGTCTTCTGTGATCCAGTCAGCGTTTGAGGCTCTGCTAAGGCTGCTGCGGTGACTGGAATGCTGCTTTTCTTTAAGGCCTGTTTGCCCTCTGTTGCAGTTTGCCATCTGTTACATAATAGCTCTTGCTTTAATTTTATGATTGTATTTTATACATTCCCCATATGAAATCACGGTAGGCCTGTGAAATGATTGACCCACGCCATCGGAGTGGCAGTGCTAATTTCATCTTTCAGATAGCGGAGTGAGGGAGCAGACCAAAGCCATCTGCTCTGCAAACCCACAGCGTCCGGACAATGGTCGGTACCGTATGCAGCAGCAATTCTGACAGCTTTTTGGAAAGCTGCTTTTGAGGTTTGGACCCAGTTGCCATTGAAGAGACCTGGGATTTGGTTCCCTGGGAGCAGTTCCCCAAGGCTTGCCAGCAGCCCCAGTTCATCATCAGCTTTTTTTACGTAACCAGTGTGCAGTGGAGCAATGCCTGACAGGAGATACCATCTCATCAGTGCGATGCCTAATGAGGAAGGACTCTGAGAGGGTGGTGATGAGATCAGGATAACAAGCAACACTGAGCTGAGCAGGAATGGGACGTGAGTCTTTAAGGAGGCTTGGCTGTCTCAACCATACCACATACAGAGGTGCTGGTGTGTTTGTGCAGAAGGTAGAGAGACATGTATTGGGAAACAGTAAAACTTTATCTGAATGGGGATATGGGTTTGTGCAGCCTGGAGAAGAGAAGGTTCCAGGGAGACCTTCTTGTGGCCTTCCAGTATCTGAAAGGGGCCTACAGGAAAGCTGGGGAGGGACTGTTTGCGAGGGCTTGTAGTGAGAGGGGGTAATGGCTCCAAACGGGAAGAGGGCAGATTTAGATGAGAAATTAGGAAGAAGCTCTTCACTCTGAGGGTGGCGAGACCCTGGCACAGGTTGCCCAGGGAAGCTGTGGATGCTCCATCCCTGGATGTCTTCAAGACCAGGCTTGATGTGGCTTTGAGCAACCTGGTCTAGTGGGAGGTGTCCCTGCCTGTGGCAGGGGTTTGGAACGAGATGATCTTGAAGGTCCCTTCCAACCCAAACCATTGTGTGGTTCTGTGAATCCAGCTTCCTTAAAGCCAGTCTGCTTCTACACTAGGAAAAATTGTGCGTTCTGTAAGAATGAATTATCTGCTGCTTCTTTTCTGCTCCTCTGGCTTCTCCACCCACTCCCACCCTCTTCCTTGCTCCTTCACAGTCTTTGAGAGCTGTTTAAAAGTCATCCCTTTCAGTAGGGAGCTATTTGTTTGCAGAGCACCTAAAGTGTGCTGAATTGCTTCTGGCTTTTTATGCTGATGGAGTTGTGCTGGTGTTTCCAGACTCAGACGGAAAGCTGCTTTTAATAGAGATGCTTATTCTTACAGCACTGATGTCACTAGACCAGTGGTATCTTCCATCCCCAGCTGGGCGAGCCACCCTTTTTGTTCTACAAGTCTGCATGAATTTGGCTGGGCACCCCAAATGAGCTGCACATCCCAATTTCCCCCAAATTGTTTGCAGGCTTCTGAAAACCAGCACCTCAGGTGTTGCTCAGAGCTTTAGGACTTTTCTGTTGACTTCAGTAGGATTTGTTTTAAACCCTTCAAAGTATCAGGGCAATTCTGGGAAGCAGGGAAGGCAGGAAGAACAGACAGTCAAGGCAGCACGATTTAAATGCAGTCACCTACATCACTCATCTAAAGTGAAGAAGGAATGTAATTTATTTTTAACACCTTCATAATTCTGAACTGTTTGTATATTAAAAAGATGAAATGACAGTTGTCTGCACTGTGGCTCCTCCTCACCGTAGTGCCCTGGTTCCTCTTGTCCTGAGGAGCTCATTTTCCCTCACTGTGAATTAATCATATACAACTTATCAAAGATCTCAGTGTAATAGCCTCTTGAAAGCTGCTTTAACCACAAGTCATGACTACTAGCCTGGCTATATCTTTTTCTTCAAATTGCAAAGAAAATTTTAATGCAAATCAGGCTTTTTTTGTTTGTTTGTTTTCACAATTCTTTATTATTATTATCATTACCACTATTAATGTGTTGTGATAAGCCTAATAAGCAGAATGTGCATAGCCCATGGAGAGTTATAACCCACATGTGAGGATCCACCTTTAATTTTTTATGTTTATTTAAATCACAACCCCCTACCCCCATTTATTTCTTGCTTTACCTGAGAGACTTTGGAGCTATTGAATTGCCTGACCTTGTAGGTTAATGACAGCTCTGGACTAGAGCTGCAGCGCATCTGTCTATATCAGGAGAGAGTAATTAGCAAGTTATTGATAGTCAGATAAAGTTGCCGCATGAATTCCAGCCGGCAGGACTCGGTGGCTTTCTAATACAGGGCTTGAGTGGGCCACCCTGGCTAGGAAGTATATCTTTATTATTTATATAAGATACTCACAGGGTGTGGAGCCTGTACAGATAATAAATAATTCTTCTTGAGGGCTGCTGTTCCTGCAGGTGTGTTATCTGGTCTCACGCTTTTTCTGCTGCAAGCATTGCTTAGAGTCCTGTTGTGGGCATTAGAAGGGGCCACGTGTTGTGTCATTACTGAAAGAGCTTTGGGCAATAAATTTTTTTGGTTCCCTCAGTGCCTGCGAGGATTTTTACTTTATTTGCCAGCTTTATTTATGGTGATATAGACGGAGAATGGTTTGCACAGAGTCCTTAAAAATACTTCCAGTCTGAATGGAGCAAAAGCAATCGATGATGTAATGGGAGAGGTTCCATCTCCTGGAGAACTACGACCTTCCACCGCTGGGTACGGGTTCAGTTCAGTGACCTATCAGTGCCATGTGTCACCTCAGGAACCGAGGATGCTGAGCCTGGGGTGGATCTTGCCCGTTGGCTGAGTTGGTGCGCTCAGGTTCCAGGCAAAGAATCTGTGGCTTGCCCACAAGTGCAGCCTCCCCTGGAGAAACCGGCCGTGCTGGGGCACGCCACTGTCCGCAATAAGCTCGTCCCTGCAAATCCCGTCTCCTGTTAGCGTAAGCCGTGCAAGCTGGGGGGCTGGCTGTGGTCTGTGCATCCACACAGCAAGACAGCGGGGAAGAAAACAACCATGTAAGCAGCACTGCGAGGACCAGCTGCAGGCAGAGGATCAGTACTGCTGAGCCCTTGGGCCGCCTCTTTGATCCAGCTGCCTTTTTATGGCTATTTTCTGCCCTTCTCCACTTGTAAATAACTCTGACCTATCTTTGGAGTGATTTTCCTCTAAGCCAGACCTTTCAGCATCTCAGAAACCCCGCAGCGCACAAAGGGAACACAAAAGAGATGAGATTTTTCTCTCGGTCATTTCAGTGAATTTAAGCTTGATTGACAAGCCCTGTTCTAGTGCTGGCAGCTGGGATTTCCGAGGCGTAAGTGTTAATGGATTTTTGCATTAGGACTTTACGTGTAAATCCCGGCTTCTGCAGCTGAGTAGCTGCTGTCCCTCAGGTGAGTCTGTTGTCCGGCAGCCTCCCGGCCTTCCCAGGGCAGGGGCAGATGTTGTCTTTCCTTTTTTTCTCTGAGCAGCAGCAACGTGTCTCCCGTTGTTCTTCAGCTCAGAAACCAGGGCGAGCAGCAGGGTTGTGCCTTTGTGGCACACTAGCTCTTACTTTGTTCGGTTGTTTGTTAATTAACCTGGGCATCAGCAGCTTCCACCATGTACCCTTCTGAGCGTTTCCAGAGTTTGGTGGGGTTTGTGTTCCAGAGTTATTCTGGTGACAGGTTAATCTTGCTGGTTGTTACTCGTTTTCTGCTTTCTCCTGAGAAGAGAGATTTGTTTCCCTGTTTAATGCGTGCTGCTTCTCCATCTCTCCATTTGATTTGCAGACTTTGAAAATGGTTGGCAAGTGTATCCTGAAGGCTGAGAAAGAGAAAGTTGCCAAGAGCTTGGAGCTGTTGAACTTCCTCCTCAAAACTGTGACCGAGGAGGTGAGTACGTGACCTGATGTGTGACAAATGTCGTTCTTCTGAATGCCACCATAGGCCCTTTCAAATATGATGCTTGGATTTTCCTATGTGACTGTTCCATCTCTACATCCCACCTCACTGCTTAACGAAGGTGCTCTCGGATTTGAGGACAGAAGGGCCCCCGTGTCTGAAGGAGTGATCATAGCTCTTGTGAGCTGATCTCAGAGTGCTTGCTGAAGGATTTGTGCAGTGTTCTGCTAACATGTGCAGCATCTTCTTCAGCAGAAATACGGCCTGGGATGCAGTGGGGGTGAGCTGGGTTTGGTCCCAGGTGATTGCTTTGTCCTCTCTACTGAACTCTGGAGATTTTAGTTGCCAGAAATAGACTTACTGAGGAGCTTTGTGAGCGGGAGTGAAGCTTTGTTCTGGGGCTTTGTTTTCCCTAATGAAAACCAGCCGTTTTGAATATAAGATTTTTCTATAGGTGACAAAGTAAGTCTCCAACATGATTTTATTTACTGGAGCAAAACAGCACGAGCAGCAGAATTGCTGAAGCCCAGTTTCCTACTGATAAGCACTGAGCTCATACCACAGCCTGTTTCTTTGTGAAGACCTAATAGGAAAGTGGGTGGAGGAGAGACATTTATTTTCAAGGCTCTTGTAGGAACTGAATAGCCTTTGAGACACCCCTTTCTGTCTGGTTTTACTGAAATTATCCAGTGGGTTATGGAAGCTGTAGAGGCAGCCAGAGGCAGCATGATTGCATCCTTTAGAAACCCGACTAAAAATGCTGCTGCTTTTCTGTTAGGTACATAGTCACGTGTCTTCTTCCCCCTGCTCCCAGACGTGAACTAAGAACGAAAGAGGACTAAAGGACCTTTCAGTCCCTTTTATGCCAGTACAATTCTAGTTGTTAGATTCATAGCAGAGACACAGTTTTCAGGCAAACCCTGTACCTGATGGCATGGTGTGGTTCACCAGTTCTTGCCCCCGAATCGAAGTGATGTTGCAGATGGGCTCAGGGCAGCAGTTTGGAGAAGCCAGACAGGACTCGTTATTCCTGCCATAGTCTTATCTCGAGGATGGTCTGTGCCCTGCTGCTGTGAATGCCCCTCTGCGTTCACACTGAGGATTGTCTCTTTGTACTTCTTGCAGAAGCTGCATGTGAAGTTGACGGAGCTGGACAAAGTTCTGGTAGCTCTGAACCAGACAGAAGGCATTGGGAATTCTCCACGTTTGGACTCTCTCTACTGGAACGTCATGCGCTGGCTGAATTACACGTATGTATGAGTGGTGCTCTGGCTTCTTGGCTTGCCTGGGGCACTGCCAGCCTGTCCTTCTTGCCTTCGTTGCTGTGGAGGAGTAGGAAGAGAAAGGAAGTTGAGGCACTGAGCTCAGGCTGCTGTTTGAGGTAAATGGAGCTCCTGGGTTGGTGAGGGTGAAACGCTTGCTGCTTTGCTTGTTTGGAACGGTGCTAGGCTCCTGTTCAGGTGATTATGTGTGTAGGATCGGTCCTTGATGAGAAAGGATTGTGAGGCCTGTCTGATATCTGATTGTGTCTTACCAGTAAAGACAGCTCATTGCCCAAAGAGATACCATGCCTGCTTTCAGCAGTCCCAAGTGGCTGGCTTAGGAGCCATCACCAGAGTTGCAGAGGGATTTCTAGGCTAGGTGAGTCACTGAGCTCCTTCCACAGCACTGTGGATTGATTCTGCAAATGTGCAGCTGGAGGGAATGAGTAGCTGTGAGTGGATACCAGAGAGCACATGCCAGGACTTCCAGACTTCTCCAGTGATTTTTGGACTCCTCAGTGATGGATCCCCAGCCTGATGCTTGGAGTGGTTGCCTTGCAGCACGGAAAGCTGGGGAGAACTTGGTGCTTATGCTTTAGTGCTCCTGTGTTAAATGGCAGCTGGATTTGACGCTTGCTGCAAGGAAAAAAATAAAGGTGTAGGATCTTTTCCTCCTTTCTCTCAATAGCTTGCAATCAAAACTTTTGTTTCCCTTTGCTGCTGGCAGTATTTAGTAAGAGACACAGCACTGGGGATGCTGGGTGCTCTGCTCATGACCGGGAGCTGCAGTCCCAGTGTGTGGGTATCCTGGTCTGGGGTATCTTAGCCCAGCATGAGGCTCTGAGGGAAGTGTTTGTATGTGGCTCACTAGGAGAGAGCTCACAGGCAGGGAGGAATCACACAAGGCAGCTGAAGCTGTTGTGGCCCCTTCTAATGCCTTGAACAGGCTCCAGGGGACGGTGGCCTTGCCCAGCCCTGTGGCACACCCCCAGGCCCTTTTCCACTCTCACAGGGGTCTCTTGGCATCATGCTGGAACGAGGATAAGGCCTGGTTTGGGAGCCAGTAGACACTGCAGCTAGGAGGGAGATCGCTAAGGTGTACTCAAGAAGGTGGCGAGTACAGTGTTTCCTGGTCTGTGGAATGGGCCTTCTTCCTCAAGTCTCCGTGTGCCTTCCGAGTCCTGGTCGGGCTCCTGCTGCTCGTTAACCAGCCCTGTGCAGACTGAGGACCACCTCCGGGGATATCGCTCGTCCTTGCAGCATGCCTGTGCTTCCTGCACCTCTCTTGTGTTTCTGCCTGTTCATGGTCTGCCTGGTGCATGGATCACACTGCTCCCTGGCTGGTAAATAAGTTGCTCTTGACTTTTGGCATTCTCTCTGCAGGAAGCCCAAGAAAGAGAAGACAGCCAATAAGCCTGCACAGGAAGCAGAGCCGCTTAGGCGGAAGAAAAAAGGCTTCTTACCAGAGACCAAGAAACGCAAGAATCGCAAGAAAGGCATCCAGGAGAATGGGGTAGCACCAGGAGATGGTGAAGATGGAGAACCAGCAGCCCCAGAGGAGCGGCCCCTGGGAACAGAAACCCCCAAGCAGAAGAAAGGCCTCACGTCCGGTAGCAGCAAACACAAGAACCAGAACAGAGGGGTCGGGGAGAATGGAGTGGCAATGGCCACTGTTAATGGAGGAGGTGCTGTGGCTGACAAGAAGAAGAAGAAGAAGAAGAGGAAAAGAAAGGGTGATGTAGGCAGTGAAGCTGAGCAGGTTCCAGCTGCAAAGAAGACCAAGGGGAGTGTCAGCCAGGAGGCCCAGCAGAAGCAGGGCAAAGCCACCCAGCAGAAACAGGGCAAAGCCAAGAAGAAAAGAAAAGAGAAAAAAACTCCAGTGTCACAGGAGTAAACTCCATGAACTCACCCAGGCCTAGCATGGCTCAGAGGACTGTTTTAATATCTTTTATAACTATAGTTTTTATGTTCCCTGTGGCTTTAAATAAACCTGCCATGATGCTGAGCTCTAAAGCTGCAGGTCTGACTTCTGTGGAGGTTTCAGCTTGGAGCCCACAGAGCTTCAGGAGGTCACATACCCTCTGTCTGGGCTCTGGTAGATGCCCACTCTCTCATCTCTGGCAGTGCCAAAGAGCCTGTTTTGGGGAGCACGGACTCCTGTCTCCACGATTTCCCAAGGCAGGAGTGAGATGGTTTGGATTTCCCAGGGAGCTGCAGTAGGTGTGCTGGTCAAGCCCTGTGGGAGGTTCAGAAATAACCCCTAAAGGCACATTTCTATCCTGCCCAGGCCCAGCACTGCTCACAGCTTTTCCAGTCTGGGAGATGTTGCTTCTTAAATGCCTGGGGTTAAGTGGACTTTCTGGAGGGTTGATGGCCTTCTGATAGCCCAGAGACCTGAATAAAACAGTGAAACAGTTGAACTGGTTGATGGATGTGCTGGTCCACCAGGCCAGCAGTGCTGTGCAGCCAGGCAAGGCTCTTGGTACCAGCAGGGTTACAACAGTCTGTGGAGGTGTCTGCTTGGAATTGCATCTGCTTATTAGGCTCTGACATGCCAGAATGCCACCACCCCTTTGGAGAGCGCCAGGATCAGGTTCTCCAATGTGTTGGGTACCTGGTTCATGTTGAGAGCTGAGTCTCAAGGTGTTTGAAACCCTACTCATGTTGTAGTTGCCTCTAAAGCCTCCCCCCTCCTTTCCTCACCACCCCGTGCTGACCACCTCGTTCCTGGAGGCTGCAAGTTGTGCGTTGGTGGCCGGCCCTGACTCCTCTCCTAGCACCCAAGGGAGCAGCCCCCACGAAGGCCCAGGTGCTCTCCTTCCTCCTGCAGAGGAGTTTGGTGCTGGCTCCTGTCAGAAGCAGGCAGCAGAGTGAAGGGCCCCAGAGTGGGGCTGTGCCTGCCGTGCCTTTGGCTCCTGCCCCACAGGTGCGTCTGTGCCACCAGCCATGGATAAGGGACTGGAAATGTCACGTTGCTTTTGGAGGGAGCAAGAGAAGAGCTGCAAAGGGTTGTGCTTGCCCGTGGCTGTTTATCTGACTTTGTAATGGTTCTTTTCTCGAATGGCATAAAACTCCCTGGGAGAGGTCTGCTGGCAGCCACAAAAAACCCCTTCAGATGCAGCCCCTGGGTTGGTGCAGCCCTCATCTCCAGGTCACAGTGGTGGTCCTGCAGGCTCTGCTGAGTGTCCTGAGGAGCACGCTGGCTCCTGTTAGCAGCCGGTGAGGGCTGGAGTTACTGCTCCCACCCCCTGGCAGTATTCAGCAGAGAATGTCCTTTCTTTCCCTGCCTCCTGCTTCTGGCCTTCGCAGACGGCTTCCTCTGGATCTTGGGGAGACAGGACTGAGGAGCACTACGTTAGGGTCATAGAATTGTTCTGGCTGGAAGAGACCTTTTAACTCATCGAGTCCACCTGTTAACCCAGTTGCCTTGGAGGATGCAGTTGTTGTGTGTGCTGGGTGAGGAGGTGGAGGCAGATCAGAGCTGGACACCCCAAGTGCAGTGCCCTTCAAGTAGTGGCACAAGCTGGGACAAAAGGTGAAGGGGAGCCCTGCAAGGTTGCCAAGGTCCCTTAGCGTGCGAAGGGGAGCTTGTCCTTTTGCCCATGCTTGCCAGCTGTTGGCCTCCAGCTGCAGCAGGGTTTGCAGAAGCCCCTGGTCCCTAAGCAGGATGGAAGATTGGGCTGCAGGTATGTGGCCAGGACAAGACAGATCAACCCTTCCTTGAAGTGTCTGGTGGCTGCATCTCTCTGTGATGCTCCCATGTTTGAGCAATTTAGGGCTGGACTCATCTTGCTGGACCTCCCAAGCCACTTATTTATCTGAAGGTTGTTGTGGGGCCTTGCCTGGGATAGCTGCTGTTGCAGCCGCAGAAGATCTGCAAGTCTTTGTTCCCAGGCTAAAGGTTTTGGCCGTTGCTATTGCCAGTCTTGCGTCCAAGAAAAGGGCACCTCTGCTTCAGAGGGCACTGGGGACACTGCCCTGCCGCTGCCAGTTAACGTGAAAAGCTGGTTCATTGCCTTGTTAAAACTTCAATCCCAGCTAAGCCCCTCCAGATGTCTCCTGAGTGATGACTTTTCATATATTATGCAAATGCAACCTCCAAGAGGCCAGCAGGTCAAGGCTGTCCGTGTTTAATGAGCTGGAGATGCTCCGAAGGGGAGCAGGGGTTTCAAATCTGAGCACCGTCTTCACTAACGATTTAGTTCCTTCTTCCAGTGCCTGTAAGCAGGACATCCTGGGACTGCCCCGGCAGAGCTAGAGGAGAAACAGTGTGAGTGTGGTGGGTGGGAAGCAAGGCGAGCACACAGGTACTGGGGGGGTTGTTAGGAGCGGGAAGATGGTGCTGGAGCCCACTGGGTGGATGTGCAGCAGGGCAGCAGCTTGGTTGTCTTGTGGGAACT
>JAAGNO010017849.1:2064-54679 GCA_033439905.1 Ceryle rudis
AACGGAGGAATAAAAAATACGCTCGCATTTCAAATGTGCCAGGCAGTCAATCCATTGTTAAAAGAAGAAAGGCTAATTGTCTGTGCTGGCAAACTTATTTTTGGTGAATGTGGAGTTTTTAAGAAAAGTTATTAAGAGGGAAATAATTAATGTGCCAAGGAAGACAAATATCAAGCAGTAGAACTGGGCTTAAGGAGAAGTTGAAGAGGAAGGTGGCTAAGAAGTCTGTGAGTCATTTAATCTTTCTTATCTGGAACAGAAAGAGGAGGGTAACAGTATTTCATAGGACTGGTCTGAGGATAATTACAAGTGACAGGGTTGTCAGGCATGGTATTAATAAGAACGTAAATAGAATGAAGAATATTAATGTAAATTCCCTTAGAATCAGAAAAGAAAGAAAAAAACTATGAACTATGAGGCTGGAGAATATAAAAGCATTAGTTTCATAGTGAACTTTTAATTTAACTTGCTCTGTAAACAAGTTTGTGCTATTTATTTCTTGATGTATTTTTAACCTGATCACAGCCTAAACACATACTTATTGTACGATACTGATCATCATTCTACGTTTACATTTTAAAATTATGGTTTCAATTTGAAGTATCCAACCTTTGCCAGTATGTCTTCAGGGCTTCGTCTGGTCTGTGGTTGTTATTATGTCTTTGTGCAATGGTTTAACTACTATTTTCAACTTGTGAGTTATGGGAAATTCAGAAAGACCCTGCCAACCCAATGATTATGTGAAATATTTAGGTAAAATACATGTCTTTTGGGTTCCATTTCAACAGTGCCATTTTCTTAATATGAAAAAGCTTTTTTTATATTGTAATTCTGCCTAGGTGTATTTGCATCAATTGGATGAGGAGAAAATGGAGAAGAAAACTCCAGAGTTTATCCATAGATGATTCCCTGTCATGACACGTTTCTCTCTTAGGATGTCTTCTTCTGTTTTTGAGTTATGTATAAGCTCAGGTGCTGAGGTTCTGAATACATACGATCATTCATGCACTCATACACTTCATATAAATTAAAATATAGCCTTAGGGTAGCTTTTCATGCAAATACTTAGCTCAGTATTATTCTGCATTTCCCATCTGAAACTGCAGTATGATATTGCTGTATAACGTTTGTTTAGAAACTCTACAACCCTGCAAAAATCTGGCTGCTTTATTGTAATATAGTTGGTGAACTGTTGTCCTGGGTTGGGTTCGGGTTAACTATCAGCAGCAGCTGCTGGCCAAGCAGCTGGGAGAGGCTGCAGCTGGGAGGAGCCACAGCTGAGATAAACAACTGAAGCAGCCAATGGCATAGTCAATACCATACTGAGTCATGCCCCTGTATAAGCGCAGGGCTGGCCCTAGATTGGGAGTGCTTGTTTTCAACTTGCTTCTGTGTGGTTGGATCAGGGAAAGGTTGTATCTCAGGTACAGGTAAAGCTGCCTTCTATCTGTCTATCATTTCAGTAGTAGTATTGTCAGTACTGTTGTTTTCTTCTCAGTGTTGTTTTATTAAACTGTATGTATCTCAATGCCCAAGGTTTTGGTTTGTTTTTTTTCCTCCATCCTGTGTGGGGGAATGGGAGGAAGCAGTGGGAGTGGCTCTCTGGTGTTTAGCTGCCTGGGGAGGTTGAACCAAAACAGTTCTTTACTTGCTTCACACAGATGTTATGAGCTTATTTCAACTACTGGTCCTAGAGGTCTTTGAAAGTTACAGTTAAAGCTAAAAAAACCTTGCTGTGCTTTTTGACAGACAGGACTTCTGGAGGAGTAAAGCTCACCCTTCTTTAGAAACCTGTAATAGAAAATTTGGAGTGTTCTACTGCAGAATCTGTCTATCCACTGGCCAGCCATGACCAGCTGAAAATATAACTGAGATTAACAACAAAACCAAGAATGCTGACTTTCCTCACCCCGTCAGAATCTCTGTACTTCTAGATTTGAGTTTTGTAAACCCAGTTCCTGTAGCTATCAATAATTTCCCATAGGGATCTTGGTTCGTTAAGTGCATAATGATATTCTTCTAGATTCTGTTTTTTATTGATAAGCTTTGAAGAATTTTGCCAGGCTGTTTGTTAGTCCTCAGGCTCATAAAACTGTGTATACTTGGGTGAACTAAATCCTGGAGTTGGGTTGCAGGTGTGATCCCGACATTCACTACTGCAGAAGAAAGTAGGGACATTGTGAAAATTCATGCTTGGTTTCAGCAGAATTTAATGATTCTTTTAACTGGAGCTGGTTTATTTCTTAGTCATATTTAAAAAAAAAAAAAATCTTAAATGTAGACTTATTTTATTGGCATTTTTTCAGGGACTATTATTCATATCCAATAACAGACATTCAAATATTGCAGCTGCATTTGAATATTATGCAGCATGTGCCTTTCAACTTCTAAAAGAAAATACTCCATCCCACCATGAAATCTGAACTTCCATGGTCACTGCCTATTCCTTGCCTACTATTTTTACTTGCCTCATTCTCAAAAACAGCTGCAGGAATCTACTGTGTCCTATAGGGTACCTTGCAGGCAGTAAGAAGGTGAGGAACAAAGCCCTGCTTCTCCAGGGAATGCCACAGGTGGTGGTGGTTGCTGGATATTTGGTGTGACTTTGAATAAAATCATAGTACAGGGGAAGTCTTTTACTATGGTAACAAAGGGTTAGTACAGCCGCTCGTATGCAGCGGGGGAACAGAGCTATTTGTCATGTCAGAAACATTGCAGGCAACATAAAGGTTTGTGGAGTGTGTGTAGGTAAGTGTCGTGGGTAGGTGCAAGTGCAGAGCTGTCAAGACCTTGCATAAGAGTATATCAGGTATTTTAGTAGCTGGTGATGTAATTGTAAATGCTGTTTTGCCATTTGAAAGCTACTTACTAAAGCTTGCACTGGAGTTTTGAAATTTTTTTTTTTTTTTTTTTTTTAAGAAGTAGTTATGAGAACTCTCATTCAGAGCATGGTGGGGAAAAAAACAATTCCTCCCTTGCCTTACACAATTTTGAAATCTATCTTATCTCTAGATGATCTGGAATGCAAGAAGTCCCTTTCTTGGGGACTAAAACCCACTTACCTCAACATATGGATGCATATCCTAAGCTAGAAATTACTCTCATTCTTTCCTTCTTAAAAATTTTTGGAATATTTTTAATAATGTTAAAACATTCTTCTAGCTTTTTGTTATTGTGCTACCTAAAACTTGGACTGAAATCTACCTTCCTCCTAATAGAAAGCGGGAGCTGAACCAAAAGTTGTAATAAAAGATTCACGGGGGTGTCTCAGCAAAGACAGTACAGTTTCTTGTCTGGCAGGAGCCTGCTTCATCCTGTGAATCCATCGTAAAGCTGCATGCATGAATCCTATGACCACTTTTTTCCTTGTTCTGCTCACCTCCCTTATCTGTTTGCAAGTACTCTGTATTGGGAACATTTCAATTTAAGCAGCTAGGGTCTGGTTAGTTTAAGTGTCACAGGGGAAAGATGTTTGTACAGTAAGGTATCTGGAGATGCAGACTCTCTTGAGAATTTAGTATGTAGGCACTTCAAAAATCCATGAAGCCACCTATTTACATTTCTAGGAAATTTTTTAAGGTCTGAGTATCATTTTCCCTGAAAAAAATGCCAAAAAAATTTAGCAGTCAGGTATCCTTTATTTCAACTTTGTAAAGTTGTATTTCTATATGTGGATTTGAAGGTTGGTGACATAAGCACAGTTGTAACTTTTCCTTTGCTTTTCTTGTACACCGCAAAATATTGCGTGTTTACAGAGCAGTCATAGTAGTTGGAGAGGCACTGCCGAGTTCAAATTCATATTTGTTTCCAGAAAATGCAGGACGTGAAGAGTCAAAGAACTTTCCTTGAACAAAACTGATTATTTGATTAGCAATATTAGGTAAAAGCCATGGGTAATATGAGTGATCAATTAGGCATAGTTGTTGCAGGTATACAGTAGTTGTTGCATGCCTGACTGAACCCTATTTCACTATTCCCAGTCCTCCTCTAAAATAAACATTGTGAAGCATTCAACATGTAAGGGAAGTTTTCTTTGGCATTTGGTACATTTAAACCAACTTGCTTGTATAACTGTGCTGGTAGATTTGTCATCAAACTCTCTCACCAGAGGAGCAGGTTATGTTGCATTAAGTATTACTGGAAAAATATTTCTCAAACCACTTCTCCAATGGGCTTAATTCATTATTAATCCCATATCTGCTAATTCGAGAACTGATTCCTGTAAACTAAAGTAGCCTATAGAGCTTCCATTATTATTAGCAAAAGTAATAGCCAGTGAAGACACCCGATGCTCTCAGGAGACAGGTATTATTATAATAATTAGACTAATGAGTAAAATGAGACGCAGAAAGATTAAGGCCAAGTTCAGCTGTGTATGAATTGCCCAAGGTCATAGAGTAATCAGCTGTTCAGCTGTATTCTGGGAATAGTACAGCAACAAAACAAGATGAATCCTGAAGCATAGTCAATTACTTATTCACAGAAGAATTAACTTCTGAAAAACTTTTCACATGGTTTTCATCAGTCTTTTGAACTATGGTATCATTCTGTGTCACCTGTCAAGCAAGGCCTTCCTCTATTTCAGCACCTCTGTTCAGAAGTTCTTGTATCATCCAAGGGAATAGTTAAGGCTTTGTCTCTGATTAATAACAAACTTCTTTATTAACAATGTACAGAGGGGCACAGTGCTGTTCAGAGAAGATGAGAATTATAAAAAGTAATAATCTGAGAGGGGATCAAAAATTCTCATAATAGAGCTGAAGTTTCTCTGTAAATCCCTCTTGTGCTTTTTGTGATTTAGCTCATCAGGTACCTGTTGGTAGGACAAAAAGTAGGTGAAGCTCACCCTTTGTGTTAATTTTTCCTTTTTTTTTTTTCTTTTTTTTTTTTCCTCTACTTCTGTTCCTTTTCATAAAGATGACAAGGTTTTTTTTTCATGAAAGTTATTTATAATAAACTCGGATTATGTTTAGACTGAAGATAGCATATTTAGTATCTAAAAACATATCTGAAACATGGGCACTTTTCCAAGTACAAGCTGTCTTTTGATATGTGTATTAATCAAAGCCTGCCCAGATAGGGGTTATTTATGTTTCTTTTTCCTCAGCCTTGAGTTGTTCTTACATTACCGATATCCCATATGTGATTCCAGCCATGAAAACAATATTTATTTATTAGCTGCTCTGCACTGTGCAGGAATCAGAAAAGTAAGATAGCAGTGCAGACGGTACTGTCCCTGAACTGTTGACTTGACGTTATTTCACTTACCACAGTAGCTGTATTATTTAAAGATGTGCAACTACTACAGTAAGCAAAATAATGTCAGCTTAATGGACTGACACAGCACATCTGATTAACTCTCAGATTTTAAAACCCATTTAGTATAGGTTCAGACAGATTAGCATTAGAAGGGGCTGCTGGTGGTCAGCTCACTTAACCTATTATGAGTAGGGATAGTATCAAATGTAGATCAAGTTGCCCAGAGTCTCATCCAGTCAAATTTTTGAATACCTCCAAGGATGTAAATTATGGGTACCTATCCCAGCACTTGCCTGCTCTTGTTGTGAAGAATATTTCCTGAAGTCTGTTCTAGCTTTCCCTTGCCACAGCCTGTGACTATTGCCTACTGTCCTTTTACTATGCATCTGGTAACAGTTTTCTCTACAACATACTATTATGAAGAGAGAAACTGGAGTTAGATTTCTCTTAGCCTTCTCTTTTTCTTGCCGAATAAACAGACACAATCCAGCATTGCTGATCATATTCTGCTTCTTAGAGTTTCTCTGCAGGACTCTCCAGCCTGATATTTCTCTTTTGCCAGGGCTCCAAGCTGAAGGCTCTGTGAATACAACTGAACCTCCAGATGTGGTGTCACAAGTGCCAAATAATGGGGAAATGTGATTTACCCAACTTGCTGACCATGCAGTTGCTAATATGGTTCAGTATGTGGTTAACTTCCATCACTGCACATGTACATTGATCATTTGTGTTATCACCGGGATCACTAGGTCCTTTTGTCAGAGATTTTGCCTAGCAAGTCAGACCCAGCCTGTATTCGTGCACTGAGTTTCCCTGGCCCAGTTGCAGCATTAACACTGCTGAACTTCGAGATTTCTGTTAGCCCTTTCCTCTGCTTTGCTGTGGTCCTTCTGAATGGAAGCCCTTCTCCGGGTGTTTGCTCCCGCTAGTTTGAAGTTGTACCCAAATTTGCTAAGGATGGATTCTGTCCTGCTGTCCATGTTGATGATGAAGGTGTGGAGTAGTGACGTGTCTAAACTGCAGGAATAGGTTTTTACAGAACTGTTTCAGTGCTGCAGTATTCAACACCAAGGGCTTAATGAAGATTTGCCTTGCCATGGTAGAAGCACACATCACTGTTGCTTGCAACTGTCTCTGAGTAAAAGCTGCTAGTCTCATCACATATTTAGTCTGTCAGAATCCATTTCCATAAAGGTAGCTGCCAGGCAAGATGCATATGGATTTATATAGAATGTGTATCTCTGCAGCATCTGTGATTCAAAATCCATTGACAAATCAACCTAGAGACTTGTTTATAGAATGTCAAAACTTGTGGTCTCTTCATTATTCTTAATTGTTTCCTTGTAGGACACAGTGGTAAAAGTTGCAATTGCTACTAGCTGAGAGATTGTGTAAAATCATTTGTAAACTGATGGCATTTCTGAAATGTTTGCCTCCTATTGTTCAGTGATCACCTTTACATACATTTTCTATTACGCGAAGAAAAAAGTGATGGAGTCGCAGATTTCCATGGCAACAGGTATAAATCTATTTCCTTTGTTTCGTGAAGCTGGAGCTTACTGGAATGAAGGCAAAGGACTGTTAAATGACAATCATAGATTTCATAAGGCTTGACTTATGGGGCATGTGGTCATGGAACTACAGCCTTTACTACAACAAGCAACTTTTTGGGGTGGAAAAAGACCCACCTGAGTTACTGCCAGAAAATGAAATTAAGTGGAGAAAGGCTGCTAGTTGTAGGACTTATTAGGCTGATGCAAGTATGTTGAAAGATACAGTTATTTACAGACACTTCTGGTTTTCCCTTTCCAAATTGTGTTCCTGATCTGCAGCTATTTTTGCTACATGAGTAAATGACCATCAGTAAGGAAGCAAAAATTTCACTAGCTTCTTATATGCAGAAATTTGGACTGTGATTTGAAGAGTCTTATCTCTCATTTTAGGTTGTTTCTGGATACGAAAAAAATATTTCCAAAGATACATGATGTATATTCATTTAGAAGCATGCGCATTGCTTTTGTATGATTCTTTATTGCAATTCTAAAACAGATCAATGTCAAGAATTCTCTGGGTGTAGCTATCTGTATACACGATCGTGATGTGATCCCCATGTGTGTGGACACACAGTGGGAAAGAGTAACACTTTAACTTTATATACCAACTTCTAAGTTGATTTTAGTAGTAAAGTAAATATTAAATGAAGTTAATAAATTGCTTTAAATTCAACTAATATCTGTCTTTGTGTGCTCAGGTGCACAGCATATTGTTTTTAGCCCTCTTAACAAAAATATAGTATATTTCAAAGCTAAAACTTAATAATTCACATTCTTGTGCATTGCACATGTATAACTAGCCCCAGTCTGTATGATTCAAGATGCATTTGTAATGTTTAAAAGTAATTAGATAAAAAGAAGGAAATGTGTTCTATTGGAAGTATTGAAGAGTCATCTGAGAGGGTTTTCCAACATTAGAATATCTTATGTATCCTGAGTTTGCTATATTTTTCTTTTTAATTGAAATGTCTTTGTATGACATATAAAACTTCTGAAAATGCCAGAAAGTAGAGGTCAGCAAGGCTATGTTTGTTACTGAATAATGGTGTCATGCACTGGTAAGCTTAATAAGGAATATTCATGAAAGGTTATTGATGATTATTGTTTCAGCAAGTATTCAGAAAATTGTCTTCCTGTCATTTCATTAAAGTTCATTGGTACCAGCAAGTTCTATAAACTGAAATGAAGTAGCTAAAAGAAATGTTATTTCCACAAATACATGTAATTGAAAACTACTGATCTCAGCTAGACAATAGAAGAAAAAAGCATAAGAAAGTTTCTGAGATCCAAGGCATTTGCTTTATTAGAAACTATGGAACTCAAAAAAACTATGCCATGAATAATCTTAATACAGATTCTAGCCTTTTTATTTGGGGGGGGTGTGTGGAATATGTAACCTTAGAATTCCAATTTTTCAGCCCCAAACTTACTCAGGAAAGTTTCTCTAAACTGAGATGTTCTGATTTCATCCTTATTTCACCTTTCTTGCCACATGCTAGGGAGAGTTTTTGAAGTCTGTTCTCCACTGAGGAACACTTTTTCATGCCATGACTTTTACCATACCAGCTCTGCAGCTAGCCAAAGCAACTTCTATAAAGTCAGGCTGGCCTTCCAGCACTCTCAAGCTAAGTATTGCGGACGTCGTGTCCCAAATACCACTTTAAGTTATGCCATCTTTTGACAAGGAATACCAAGAAAAAACTCATAAACATTGAAGTCTTCTCCAAAGCATATCAGGTTAGGTTGGACACTAGCAGCTAGAACACCCAGCAGAGCAAGGAGAGTAAAAAGCAGAGAGAGTAAGGAGGACAAGACTTTGTAAGTTGGCACAGATAGCAAGTCTCACTGTTTTTAACTTCGGCTTGACACACCTCATGAAACAGAAACTTCTGGAAGACCATAAATCTCATGCTGAATTGCCCAGAAAACACTCCTGGCTCTGTCATCATTGTACTCTCTCGGGGTATTTATAAACATTAATGAGATTGCCCTGGAGCCTTCTCTTCTCTAGGCAGTAATAGGCCTCAATCTTTCTTAGGAGAAATGCTACAGTCCATTTATCTTCTTAGTGGTGCTTTGCTGAACTCTTCCCAACATGTCCATATCTCTCTTGCCCTGGGAAACCCACAGCTAGACCCAGTACTCCAGGTGTGGCCTTACCAGTGACATGTAGAGGGGGTCAGTTGTCTTGATTTGTTTGCAACAGTCCTTCCAGTGCAGTCCACAATACCGGTGGCCACCTTTACCACAAGGATATGTTTGTTGCTGGCTTGTGTTCAACTTGGTGTTCACCATCATCCCCCCATCCTCTTCTGGAAAGTGTCTTTCCAGCTTGTTGTTCCCCAGCATGTACCAATGCCTGGGGTTGTTCACCCCTTGGTGCAGGACTTTTGTATTCCCCTTTGTTGAACTGCATGAAGTTCCTGTCAGCCCATTTCTCCATCCTGTCAAGTTCCCTCTGGATGGCAGCATCAGCCAATCTTACTAACTTTGTAACAAGTATATCTGCTGAGGGCACACTCTGCCCCATGATTCTAATCATTAATGAAGATGTTGAACAGGACTGGACCCACTGTTGACCCCTGGGGTACACCATGAGTTACTGGCCTCCAATTAGATTTTATGCCACTGATCACCACCCTCTAATCTCATGCATTCAGTTACTTTTCAGTCCACTTTACTGAATGGGCTGCGTATCCAGCCCATACCTCATTATCTTCTCTGGGAGGATCTTACAGAAAATGGTGTCAAAAGCCTTCCTGAAGTCAAAGTATAAATATCCACTGCTCTCATCTACCAAGCCAGTCATTTCATCAAAGAGTATCAGACTGATCAAGCATGTCTTCCTCTTGGTGAATCCATGGTGAGTAATTTGATCACCTTCTTATCCTTCATGTGTATGGAAATGGTTTCCGGGATTAGCTGCTCCATTGTCTTCCCATGGACCAGCCTGTAGTTCCCTGAGTCCTCCTTCTTGAAGACAGCAGGCTTTCCTCCTGTCCTCAGGTGCCTCTCCCAGTCAAAATGTTGTTTTGGCAAACCAAATAATATCTCCTGTACTCTACTGGCTACTATTAACTCCTCAATTTAGTGGAGACCAAAAATCCTCCTAGCTCTCCCATCATTGACTTGTATTTTATATCATCTGATAACAAACACTCATAATGACGCACATAATTCACTGGTTGTTTTTAAAAGGAGACAAAGCTGTAAATTAACATTTCAGTGATGAACTGCTTGAGATGAATGACCCCTACAACATATCTTTGAAGGTTAAGCTACCCTAAAGATTAAGCTGATCTTTGTCAGTGCATTCTACATCACCCACTTTAAGCATTCATGAGTCAACATGATGAACAGTCCTAGGACTGTGATTCATTTCCATTTTTTACTTGAATAAAATGTCTAGGGATGTGGTGCTATTTTGCAATTTGCTTTTCAGTTTTAGGGTTTTTTTTTTTTTCTCTGATCATACTCATTTCCCATCTGGAAATAGCCATACCTTTTAACAAATGCATCAGTACTGAGCACCTTCAAAAATCCTAGATTTTCACTTTTAATATCTGAAGACTTTCCCCTGGATGACGCTTCTTAGAGAAATTATTTTGTAGCTCCACACATTATTCCCAAATGCTATACATTTTCAGGTCAGCAAATGTTTATCTGCAAAATCTTCTCCTTAGTGTTGTCCAGCACCTCTCTTCCATAAAAACACCCATTTCATGGTAACAGAAATGACAAACAATATCTGCAAGTAAAGTCTGTGCCATACTTCATTCTGTGTCATATAGGTATATATCTATTTATTGAAGAAATTACCTCAACATGCTAGGAATTTTTCCTGTGAGTTACAGACTCTTACCTAAATTTTATGGTGTTTGGTTCCACCAAGATATGCTCTATAGTAAAGCTTCAAGTAATCTTAGCTCTGTTCATGTCAGCATCATCTCCCTTGTTACTAGTGAATGGGTTTATGTAATGAAAAATGGATAATGCATTTCTTATATTGCTAATGTATAATATAATGGCTAAAACCTTGTAAAGATGTGAGAACATGACCTTCTACCCACAGAGTAATTCGTATAGTTTCTACAGACAGGAAACTTCTTTCATGAAAGAAACTAAAACACTATTGTGACAGAATATGGGTGAAGACATGCACCTCACTGACATTTAACAGATCTAATCCAAATACTCTAAAATCCAGCTACTTTTCTCTAACATTAATCCATTCTGTCAGACAACAAAGTCATCTATTATGAGCTTCTTTTAGAGGAAAAAAAAAAAAAGGAAGAAAAGAAAACCAACACACATCTGCCAGAAAAGGAGCAAAATGTCTCAATTTTCTCTTTATAGTCTGGCCAAGGAGATTAGGAAAAAAAAAAATCTGTCCTGTTGAATCTCCTTTCAGAATGATTTTCTTTCACTATTGCTTTATTATTCATATATAATGTTATCACACCACCAAAGAATAATCATCATCCACCTTGGCACTGCAAAGCAATGTTATTATTTTGAGATTGGTTTTTTTCTTACCTAATTGATTAAGAATCTCTTTAAAAGGTCATAACAAGGTTAGAATAGCAACTGAAAACCTAAATGCTAGAAATATATTATAAAGGCTGAAATCACTGAAATTGCTAGCTTTCACAGCTAGCTTTTCTGTAAGTCTTTTCAGAAGACTGATGAGGTCATATAGTGGTGGAGTTTTTGCCAATATTGTGTATTTTGTCACAAACAGCAAGCTGGATAAAAATATAAAAATAAGCATAAAGCAATGCATAGCAAACTGATGGTATGCTGGTACCTAGAAGTGTTTATATTAATAGTAGGCACCTTTAAGAACACAGTCCAAATGCCACATGACTATTTTCAAAACAAGCTAAGTGATCATGAACAAAGAGCTATGGGGAAATTATAACCAGAGAGTAATTATTAGTAATACATCAGCAAAGGGAAGAATATTCTCATTGGACTTTCATAGGAACAGATCCTGCATCCAGTTTTATTAAGTATTTTCACAGAAGTTCTGGATCACGGCATAATCTAATTATTAGATTTCCAGATCTTACAGTTACAGGACAATATATAAGTGTGTTGGTGAAGAGATAGAATTCAAAATGACAAGTTAGAAGAATGATTTGGAAGAGCAGAATAAAATTCAACAGAAACATTGTGCTTAAGAAGGAATAGTATGTTTCAAAGTACTGGATGGAAAGTGCATTTTATAAAACAGGTCGTTTGTTCAGCGGGTTGAACATGGGACAACAGTATCTGCTTTTGAGAAAAAGGCAAATGTGGCACTTCTTCCTTGGTTACTACTGAAAACTCATTTGAAACAAAAATTTCTTCCCTCTTTCTTGTTCTCTAACTCAGCTGGTAGCTGAGCTGGTCCCTCAGCTGATGCTACTTTCCAGATTGAGTGATTCTTAAACTCTAGTAATTTTTCACTGTGAATAACAGTGAAAAGAGTCCGTGCTATTCCACTGTCAGCTAATGGACACTTGAGAAGTGAAATATATTTCTTGAGCCCCCTTCAAGGCATAGCACACAAAGCAACCTCCTTTAGAGTTATAAAGAAAAAAAGCTAAATACTGATATTTAATTCATATTTCCAGACTACTATTCTTGTTAGTTTTCTGTGACCTAGTTCCTTTGCTATTTGTATAAAGACTCTAATGAGAATGTGCAATGAACTGAGGTTTTTTATCCATAATAAACTAACCTGTTTCCAGAGCATATCTGTAAAAAACAAACTGTCTTTCTTGCAGTCAAAAGGATGGAATGAACTGTATATTCGGTTCTTTTCCTAATGCCAAATGTATTTTCTGTCAACTTCAATGTTTTGACTTTTTTTTAATACAGAAAGAAAATGAGAGAAAGGGAATAATATGCTAAACAGATCAAAGCTTAGAACCCTAATACATTTAACAGACCTCATTCTTACAATTGTTTTCATTATTGATGTCAGAGTAACAACTCTATGTAAGTGAATGGAGATGGCCTGTGAGAATTCAAAGAAAATTTAGTCCTAAAGCCTTGTCTTATGAAAACAAAATAATTAAAAATATGGGGAACTACTTACAGTGACACATTAATAGATTTTTTTTTTTAAGAACTATAAAGTTGTCACTGGCAGTGTAAAGGCTTCATATGGCAAATATATTTTTGACATTTTAGATTTGGATATTGGATTTGGATACAGGAAAGAAATTTAATGTTATTTTATGAAATGTATCTAATTATTAAAGAAAGATTCTGGAGGAAACTGTAGGAAACCTAGCTATCAGGTATTTCATGTCAGATAACAAAAAAGCTTCAGTTATGGATATTTTTTTCATATTCCCTTAAAAAAAAAAAAATTACAAAATCCCTGAATTGGTATGGTTTTGAAGTATACATTTCTACTTTTCACCCAAGTTCTAATTACATTGTGATTTTTTTCCCTCTTAAGTTGGGCAAAAAAGTCTGGATTATGTTTTTCATTTCCTGAAGGCTCATTGGATTTGAGAAATATTTGTAGCAAAATCATTCTAGATGCATGTTTTATTTAATGTTAGGTTAATATCTTATATATGTTTAATTAGTTATACTGCTTTTACTTTCCTCTATATTTTTATACCTAGACAGCAAAGATAAGGTCAGTTCATAGATTCAAGACTACAAAAAAAAAAAAGCCCACAGCAAAAATCACAAAATGTTTTGGGTTGGAAGGGACCTTTCAAGGTCACTTAGTTCCAACAACACCCCATGCAGTGAGCAGGGACATCCTCAACTAGAGCAGGTAGCTCAGAGCCCTCATCCAATCTGACCTGTAATGTTTGCAGGGATGGGGTGTCTACCACCTCTCTGGGCAGCCTGGGCTACTGTCTCACCACTCTCAGTGTCAACAGTTTCTTCCTTGAACCAAAGATATTTTTAATTTTTATGATTATGTACAGGAAATATATATATTCATATATATGTGCAGGAAACTGATGATCTACATATTTTGAGACAAGAAGAAAATTATAAGGTTATTTACTTGATTTTCCACAATGAAATGTTCTCTGTGGTAGCTGAGTCACAAAAGGGTAGAGGAGAAGTCAGTTGTTTTTTTCTAAGGCAGAGTAATAACGTGAAAGGGAGGAGTATCTAGGATAAAGTCTCTGAATTTTTCCAGTTATCTCTTCCACTGGCCTGGAACATAAGAAATCTCAAATCTGAGTGACTAATTATTTAACAAGTAAACTGTTCTGGTTCATCTTCCCTGATTTACAAATTGTTTGCTTGTTTTGTTGGGTTTTTTTGACATCACCAAATACAAGAATTTCATTTTCAGTTGGGAGAAAGAATTATGAAACACTAGATCTCTGTACATTAAATTCTAGTCTAACCTGTAATAATTTATGTAGGAAAAATCTATTTAATACTATATGAGCAATTGATTATATGGTTGTTTATTTGCCTGTTTTCTTCACCTTGTTTTCAAGGTGTTGGGTTTTTTTATCTGAAACACCCACAGTCTAGCATATAAGATGGTCTCTAGGGAAAGCAGGTTTCTGCCAGTGGATCATCCACTTTTCTTTAAAGACAGAAATGTTTTTGTAAACAGCAGTTTGTAGGAGTATGCATTCTGTTGTTGTCAATCACATTTGACCAATAATATGGTTTTTAAATTGTTAAAAAAAGATAAAAAGCAAAATTGTAGCTAATAGTGATCTAACAATCAGGAAGAATAACTTCATGGACAAATTAATGTCCTATTATATTATCAACATTTATATGATATATGAGGTAATAAGATCTTAAAATCTAGCTGTTTATGTTTATATTTTATAGTCTCAAATTAAAAACAAACTTGACAATCTATTTTAAAGTTGTTGTGGGGTTTTTTTTGAGAATGATATTTTAATAAAATAGAAATTGCATTTTCTCTCTATGGAGTCCTCAAAGAAATGTAGTTAATCTGGTTGTATTGCAGTTAGCATATGGTGATACTTCTTGCCCAAAAGGTGGTATCAGAAGTTTTTCCTTAATTAGAGAATCTGAGGAAACAAAGTGCTGTGAATGCTCACAATGCAATCTTCTGAACTAGAGCAGTTCTTACCTTAATTTATCATGGGAATGGGTTGGGTTTTTTTTTTATTATTTCAAAGCCTTAATGTGTACATACAAAATTCTTCTGCATCAGTGTTGGTCAGATCAGGCAGGAACTAATCACCTCAGATCAGGAATAATGATGTAATTTTAACCACTTTGATGCAGTCCATGGATTTAGCTTTGAGATAATGAACCATAGTCAAAGTAGTTCCCTTTATTGGAATTATTTTTTTCAGAATACATGCTAATAAAAAAATTTACTTATTGCCTCAAGACTTCACCTTTTGTTTGAACATTATGAATAAATCATCTGTGTATTAAAGTTATATGATTTTATTTATTTTTCTTACTCAGCAAAGTTACCCTTGTTACCCTTGCTATATTAACATGGTAAAATACCCTAGAAGGTTTGTTACTGCCTCGATCTCCATAATAAAGGAAATTCTTTGTATCAATAAACATTAAATTCTCAAGTCTCCCTAAAAGCAGAATTCCTGTGATAAGCATTTTGAACTTTTTAAATGGAGAAAATATTTCTGCAAGCTCTTTTCTCCATATCGGAGTTTCCAGTGATGATTTTCACCACTGACAAATGAAATACAGTATTTGTCTATAAATGAGCAGAAAAGACATTAGCTATAGACAGAGAGTAATTTTGATGACAATTCTCAAGAAACCTGATTACAATAGATTGTTCTGAAGCAAAATATATGGCATACATCAGTGTGTGTTAATACTAAACAATTAAATAGTTGCAATTATTTAAATATAGGTTATAAATTAAGGACACTTGTCTAAGTTTTTCTTTTTCTTACAGAGTAACATGTGTTTGTTTAGATAAAAATGTGGTTTTTACTTTAGCATTATGATTCTGAATGAGGAATCCTAGGAGTTAATCATGAGCTTGCAGTAAATGATCCAGACCTTGAATGCCTGCTGCTGTCTTAGCTGTATTCTCTGAAAATGTGGTTTTCTAGGCACACACTTTCAGAGTACCACCCTTACCATTCTGGTGCTGCTTCTGAAATGAAAAGGTTTTCCACTCTAAATCTTCAGATATAATTGATCCTTCAGTGTAGATCCTTCCAGACACACCCTGAAGAATGTCCATGTCCCACAGCATCATTGTGATATGTTAGGTCCCACAAATTGCATTCTGTATTTGAATATGAACTGCAAATTCTATAAAGCCAGAGCTACAAAAATTTTGCAGATTTATTCTCTTTTCTTCTAGACAGAGAAAGCAAAAGTTGTACAGCTATATCCAAAGAGGTTGTCAGGGTGCACAATCCTCCATCATTCTTTTTTCTATAGCCTAGTTTTGTTTTTTAACTCGCACATATAGCATGTTGAAGACAGATCTCTCCTTAACAAAGTTTATGTTCCTCCTCTCAGGTTTCTGTTTGTACTTCTTCTGCACATGGACACTTATGCAATTCACAGTTTTGGTTACATGCTGTCTCCAGACTGGGGTAATTTGCTTTTGAGACAGTAGCCTGCTACTGGTGATGAGATGCCTTCACTTGAATTAAGGATTAGGGGATTAATGACTCTTCATTGTTAATTCTCTACTGGTTGTCTCAGAGTCTCTCTTAGCATCTTTCTGGCTATTCAATCCAATATGCAGGTTAAACGACCAAAAAGAAATATGATCACAGAGGGGTTTAAGATTTCAGGCATATGCTAATCCATCATTATCATAACATTAAAGAAGAAAATAACAAAATCCTGGCAGCAACAACAATAGGTGTAGATAAATAGGGACATATTCCTATGTCCTAATATTAATCTGTGCTAATGAACCCATATACCTAAATATACTTTTGCAGCTTTTTTGCTGGGTATTCACAATACAAATGCTTATAAGCACAGTTTAAATAATAATAAAAAATACATTAATTTAGGAAATAGTATCTTTGTAACAACATTCCATTTACAGTTTTGAGATTATCTATCAAGTATGGTTATGTGTGATCTTCCATTTATGGTTGCTTTGTTTTTTAGCTCCAGACCAGTCTGTCTGAACCAATGACATTATCCAAGTCCATCTCGCTTCCTCGAAGTGCGTATTGGCATCATATCACCCGGCAGAACAGTGTTGGAGAAATCTACAGTTTACAAGGCAAGTTCCTTATAAGTAAATGCCATGTCCATTAGCTTCTTTCCATTTGACCAGAATTCATGCAAATTGCTTTTTATTTGCACTGGTTGTTTTCTCTCCACTTCACTTTATCAACTGTCAAAAACCTCAGCAGGATTCCCAAATTTACATAAAACAGGTTTCTTTTAGTCATTTTGTAAACTAATGGTGAAAATTATTCCCAGAATCACCACATAAAGCTGGATAGACAATTTGGCTCAATGTAGCTTCTCGGTAGCTAATGAATGTCAGGTTATTTTAGCATTTTCTTCATATAAGATTATGTATGTATTTGGGCAACCTCAGGGTGCCCAATTAAATCTGCATAAAGTGGCTATATGAGCTGCAATATTAAAACAAAATAATTCTAGGAATAAAGAGCTATTCTTGGTGAATTTGCTTGGCAAATCATATATATGAACTGACAATTTGGCTAACTTACAGGCCTTCTGTATATACATATCATCCTTTTCTGTCTCCAGTTCTTTCATATGTTTAGATTGTATGCTATTTGCTTAAGATTTTAAATGCTATAATTAACATAGCTTTATGGTGATGATTCACTGCTTTTAAACTGAAATTGGTTTGTATCTTTTAGGAAACTAAAATTATTGTTACATTTAAAATGTAGACCTTAGTTAACAGTATTGTTTTCACTTTTTAAAAATAACATCATAAACTTATTCCTTTGTCTTACTTGGAAAGGGCTTAAGGATTTTGTTTCAATTATCTGTTAATAATCTGTTTGCATAAGCCATTTACATTTAGATGGGAGGTTAGTAGTTGCTCACAAACAACAAAATGCAAGAAAATATAGTACATGTTTTAATGAAAATAAGTGAAATGAAGTATATAGATGAAAGACCTGAAGTGTTTTGTTTTGTAAATTAAATTCAGCAGGTGAGTTGTGAATTCAATGGATGACTCATTAAAGGGTCCAGCATTTGTTTCCTGTCATTCCATATGCAGCAAAGTGAATTTCTAGTCCTAGTTAGTGTTACAGTTAAATAACAGTAATGGGAAAAAAAACCAAAACAAAACAAACCTTCCAGAAGTTGTTTGTAAAAAAATGTTGTGCTTGTAGATCACCTTATAAATATTCATCACATTGTTGATATTTTTTCATCAACACAATAAGAATAAAAATTTCATAACATTTTTTAGAAAAATAATTTTTAAAAAGTTCACTTGTAGAGATGTTAGAAATCCTCTTCTTATGTTCTTGAGGGATCTTTCCTTTGCCCAAAAGATAATAAGCGTGTTATCATATACATGAAGTGAGATAAATGTAAAGAACATTGTTTGATCTCTGCAATATTTTGTTTCTTATAAGTGACCTTTGCAATAAAGGAAAACA
Organism: Ceryle rudis; assembly: GCA_033439905.1. NCBI lineage: Eukaryota > Metazoa > Chordata > Aves > Coraciiformes > Cerylidae > Ceryle > Ceryle rudis. Next base: position 20,456 of record JAAGNO010017849.1, read on the forward strand.
AAACTTGATATGTCAAGTAGCAGTTTAGTATCTATACCAGCTAGCTTTGCAAGACAGAACGTATTTGAACTGTATTATAAAACATGCAAAAAAATTTTGCTTTATGGAAGTATGCAGGCTTCACTTACACTTCAGATGAAACATGAGAATAGTAAATATTTCAGGGCTTAGCATTTTCATTTCTCTTACATGTAGTATGATGACTTAAACTTGAGAAAGCATAGCTGATTTCCGGAGAAACTAGTTGAGTCTTACCAGTGAACTAAGAAATGCATCCAGATGACAATTTTGTCTCTTTGTGGTTGCAAAAATTTTACATGTAAGCTTATTATTAATTATCTCTGATGAAGATCTGCTTGAACTTTCCACTGTAAGGACTAATCAAATACAGTGTATTTGTACAGAAGCTTAAGGGATTGCAAAGTACACCTTTTCATCCTAATACCTGTTCATACTCTGCAAAGCAGAGACCTACCAGTTGTCACAGCATCAGCCCACAGATACCTCATAGATGTAGGTGGAAGGTGGGTAGTGAGGAAGCAGATTATAAGCATCACTTTAACCCTCACCTTAGTACAGCAGCCAGCTGAGAGGAGCTTCTGCAGAGGGAAAAATCACTTGCTGACACTGCGATCTCCTCTGAAATTGAAAAGATATATTACACCTTTAGAGAAGTTTTCTTTAGAAAATAATACATCAGACAGTTCTACACTTCAAGTACATTTATGACAAAGCTTTTATCGTTCAAGAAACGCTTGAAAATTTGAAAATTCCCCACATTCCTCAAATATCTTGCAAACTCTAAAATGAAGTAGCTACACTGGTATCTACCTATATTCAGTTACTATCAATATCAGTAAAGTAGCAGCCTAACTCAATGTTAAATACAGTGTAAAAGTGTTTCCGTAGTGGCAATTATGTCAAACTTGCAGTCAGAAGTGACTAGAATTTAATTAATAGCAGCTGGTGATGTAGAAGGAGAAATGAAGATGTGCTCATACTATCTTAGATAAATTAGCTCTTCGGGAGTTATTTAGCAGTTGAATATAACTTAATTAGTAGTGTGAGCTGATCTGATAATGAATATGCTGTAGAGTAAGAAGATGGGGTATTTTGTAGTTGGTTGTGGGGTTTTTTTAAAGACTACATTTCAGATGAGAAAAGGTAATTCAATAAATTCATATGGGGTTTAGCATCCTTCATCTGCCCATGGCAACACTTACATGTAAAGTCTTGAACAGATTGAAACACAGAATAGTGCTAAAGGAAAACAGGTCACATAAAATATCCTAAAACCAGGTGGGCTAGTTTCTCTCTTTATACAGCTTTTCTTACAATTTCATCTTCCTTGCAGTCTTTCAGTTCTTGATTTCACTGCTAAGATAAAAGTAGCAATTTAGCTGTCTAACTAATCTTGTCAATGGGAACAGCATGGTGGTTGGCTTTTGCCAGTGGCAGAGTGTCACCACCAGTATTCACTTCAAAGCTTACAGTGTTGTGCTGCATGTCTGACAGCGTCCAGTCGTGGTCTGCAGCTGTTGCAGAGGTTGTGGCGCGGAGCCTCATTAGCTGACACAGCCGTGCCCTCTCAGCACTGTGCCTTCATCTCCTCCCCATCTGACATGCCATCAGGCAGGTGGCAGGCCCCACAATAAAAAAAAAAAAAAAAAGTTGGGGGGGAACTGATGTCCCACTGGAAAACAGCACAAAGTTTTTACAGCCATCAGGTTAAATTCTTATCTAAACTTCTGTGTTGGAGCGATCTCACTTAAAATCCCAGTAGACACCCACGGCTTTACAAATCACAATGCCTCTTTCTAAAATGCACATATTAATAATACAGATCTTGCCTTCAATTACAATTTAGAAATAAAATAGTGTCCATACAGATTTTTGTCATAAAATTGTTGAAGTAATAGGGGAAAAAACCCAAAATTACTTATACATTATTTTTGTGCATAAACAAGGAAAACTTAAATCAATAGCACATTTTCATGAATAATAGACAGCTCTATGAAGAATTACAGCCCAGAAGAAGATACATTTCATTGATATATTATGCCCTCTTATACATCAAGGTTTACAAATACACAAAAATTACAAGACAAAAGCCCTGCTGGGTACTGAAATCATGGTTAAGAAGGAGAAAAATACAGGTACAAAAGCCATGTAAGCGTGAAAAAACCTCTCTATGTGTCCTCATAAATCATTGTTTATTACCTGGCACAAAAGATATTAAAAATTGAGAAACAAAGTGCATATCTTTTTATACAGCAGAAGATAATAGCATTAATGCATGATATTTTTTTAAAAATAATTAAAAAAATCATTTGGGTGTTTAAATTTGCTTAGGATGAAAACAGGATTTCAGACTGAATTTTCAACTAGCTGAAACTTAGTATTGTACTTCTTGCTCTAAAGAATTTGGATAATTCAAATTTTTAACACAGTCAGTTTCATTATTATTAAAAAAATAAGGCCAAATAAAATTTTGGTATAGAAACCTGCATTACATTTGTGTATTGAAGATATTGCAATCCCTGAGGAAATTATCTTCAGAAAATCTAATTACAGCTTGGCCTCTCTCCAAGAAATTAAATTTTTAAGTTTCACTTTCAATTACCCCTATTGTATTTGAGTCAGGTTCATATTCCTCATTCAGACTTTGGCTTTGACATCCATACTGAAAGTGATGAGCCACCTACCCACATAAGCAATCCTATTCATTTCTGTGAGAGTGCTCATGTGAAGGAATGTATATTTGTATAAGAATTGCACCAGGAAAATCTTACACATTTTCCTGTTAAAGAGAACAGTAATGCTATTTTTCACAATAAATTGCTTTTCACAATCTATCACAAATGCTTGCCCCATTTTATTGTAAACCCATAGCAAAGTAATTAAATTACTCTGAAAAATACTAAGATGCCTGCAAAGAGCTAGAGTCTCACATTTTTAAACTTAGGCACTTCAAGAAATAAAACTGTAGTCTTCAATGAGACAGGACTTAAACTGCAAGTATCGCTTAAGCTTAGAAGTACAACACACAGAAGTAAAAGCTGGCCTTAATGAGGTCTGTAGGAATTCTGCCGCTGATACAATTGTCTTTTCTGTTTCACAAGTAAACATGCAAGAAAAATAAATCTGCTTTTGCAAATCAAAATGGGGGAAACTCTGTTTCCTCTATGGCCTTATTAAGCAAGCTTGCTTTGCCTCTTGTCTTTTGGCCTTGTTAGATGAGAGCTTCTTTTGGTTTTGAATATGTTTTAAGTGGAATAATGTGTAGTGTTAACCCATTCAGATGAAAGGTTTTGTACCTAAAACAGTCATACACAAATGATTTCTCCAAGCTACGTAAGTTTGCAGCTTTTTCAAAGTAAAACTTCTGGTATGTCATTAAAAATAATCAGACAATCTTCAAGTTGCTAAATATTTAGAAGGTTTTGAATCATCCTGTTCAAAGCCTCCTCAGGCTAATCCTGCAGGAATTTCTGATGTGGGCTTCTTCAGTTTCCTGCAAATTAAAGTATGTAAAATGAATTGGAAGACATTTGTCATTTTGGCATTTCCATTGTTTGTTCTTATGCCCAGCAACAGAGTACAGAATCCATTTCCCCATCTAATCTTGATGCCAGAATAACGTGAATGACATAAAATGTTAGAATATATCTGTTATATAACCCTAATCACTCCGTAATGTTTCACTAAGTGTCTACCTGATGCTAAAGCTGAAATGCTTTATTGCCTGCCACCTTCCCATTTCCTTTGCTGAATGTCATCAGGACTTTCACATTAGTAAATGAAGCTTACAAAAATTGAAGTATGAATAAAGGACACCCAAAACAACATTACTTACTGAGTAGAAGCTATACAAGAGCTACATTATTTAAAATGACCTTATTATGTGGCTTCTCAAATCAGTATATTTGATCCTTTTCCTTTGAGCTTAGAATTTCTGTGCAAAATAATGCATCACTATACTGATTTTGAAATTGCATATTAGAAATATGTCTTACTCAGAAACTAGTAAAGAAGAACCTCGTTTTGTTCAACAGTGATTACTATAGCTAATTAAGAGCCGTACTGTGAAGCTCCAAAGAGTATCCTGACATATTCTCTTTCATTCTGATAAATAGTTGCTGAAGAGGTTCTTGCAGTTATGAGCCATGAAAAATAAGGGGGAAAGACAAAAGATTAATACAGCATATTCTGTTGTCAAATTCAGAAGATCTGATTTCAAGTCCTGTATTTGATGCCATTTCTCTCAGAAGATGGTTCTCCAGTGAGATCACTTGTCAACAAGGTTCTTCTGGGCCAGACCAGAAAGAGTAGAAGTTACTGTACTCTCAGTACAGCTGAAAGCCCAAGTAGTGTAAGAGCAGTTAAATATTGGCTGATTGCCTCCTCTCCCCTCCAAAAACCAACAAATGTAATTCTTCAGTACAAACTACACAAATCGCTAGTTATAAATCCTTTTTACATCTTAGCTTAATGACTTCATGAATATGTGACGACACTAGCTTTGCCCCTAGCTTAACTGAAGCGAAACCAGGAATCTTTACCCAGAGTTAGCTTAAGACTAAATACAACTAGGATACTATAACTTCATCTCTCTGCTGTATCATAAAATTTAAGGACCCTCATTGTATCAGGATGACTGCAGTTTAGTGAAAAAAAAGTGCAGTGGGAGAACAGGCATAACCAGATCCATGGATGCTAACTGCTGTCTCATATTGGATTGTGTGAACAAGAAGTGTTTGCTGTTGTATTAAAGAGAGAATTGAAATACTTGTCAAAGGTCAATTTTGTGAAAACTGCTTTTTTTTTCCTCCTAAATCGTTTCACCAATAAATCCGGACTGCTCTAGCTATGACTCTTATTTTGTGTTAAGTATCTTATCAGAGTTAGAATCAAAAGATTGTCGGTTCAATTCTGTAATTTCAACCAAACTGAACTATTTCTACGCTGTCAAACTGGGTTTTCTGGACAAAATTATTACTCAAAATCGCAGATATATTAAACCCCCTTTAAAGCAGTTTGAGGCGGGGGAAAGCCTGCATATGTGCAAACAATACCTGGGCAAAATGTATTTTCTTTTAGCATCATTTTGCAGGAACTGCTTATGCTTCTTCTTCTTTCAATATTTATTTTTAAATATAGTAAAAAATATTTAAATTGACATTTGTATAGAACATGTTTTTCTCTAATCAAGAAAAAATACAAGTTTTGAAAATAGGCTGTGTAATGGGAACAGTGGGGGGATGTCAATAATACCAGCTTTTCCAGCAATAATGGGGAAAGAAAGGAAAGCCCAAGGATTACAAGTACAATTTATTGTGTTCTACTTTAAGTGGAAAAAAGATCCAAACACATCTGCTTCACAGTCTAATGTTTATGACATAAACTAAGGTCATATAAATATATATTTAACAGTTTGTCTGAAGTAACATAACATTGACCTTGGTGTTATTTGGTTATTATGAAGTTTAATGTAGATTTGTTATAGAAAGAGTATTGTAAGATCTAAGATGCATTAATCTTAAGTTTCTGTAAGATTGTCTTTCATGTGTATCTCACTTTAATGATACGCAACAGTATTATAGCAACAATATTTGTGGCACATGAGATACAGTCTGTTGTTAGTGCAGACCTATTTGATTTCATGGTAAGGACAATTTTGGCACAATGGGCTAAGTATGTTCAGTTTAATCAAGCCATAAGAATATATTCTTTATAACTTCATTGTGAATTTCAGCTGTGTAGAACTGATTTAAAAAATTATAGTATTATTCAGAAGAGGGGGAAAAAAAAAGTTCAAAAAAATCTTAGAACGTCTTTCATTCTTTGTTCAAAAACGCTGTTTCATCTTAGTGAATTCTTATATCCTGCCAACTTTTTATTTGATCAGAATGATACATTGTAAGAAACTGACAAATTTCTCAGGAGTAAGAATTATGAATAATAACGGGAATTTCCTCCCAAAGCAGAGTTAGCAAGATTTCGCCAAAATGAGTTTTTCATCTTTTCCAAAAACTGATCTCTTTACAGTTCCATGTTTGAATACTAGAAGTGAGTTTTCTTGTTTATCCTTCAGATTTCTCTGATGATGCCTTTTGGGAAGGGATTTTAATTATGACTCATTTACCCTGAGTTTAAGGGGAAAAAAAAAAAGTTGTAAAGCTATATGGAAGGCAGGAAAATGCAGTACCAGAGTAGGTGAGAAAGAAGAGAGGAAGGACTTGATAGAAACTGGAGGAAGGGAGGAGTTAGCAGCTCAATCGTGTGTATCTGCAGGCTCTGGAATTTACATTATAAATATCAAAGGCTCTGTCCTTCCCTACCTCTAACAAAAAATGTCCACATGAGGATTCAGTGCTGAGTAGCAGAGAGTATACTGTAAAGCCATACCCATCCCATCTGCAGACAGTTAGAGGTGGAGTCCTAAGTGGAATAAGGCTTTTCACTGTTCAACAGAAAAAAACTTTTGTGGCAGAGTGAGGATGCAATGAAAAAATTACTACTTTCTTTAATTACTTAAATTTATGTTATTGCTGCTAGACCAAGTTTATGTGCAGCAGGACTGTGCTGTAGTTATTTTCTCTGAACTGGTGGTGCATGTGACATAATGTGGCATGGGTGGTTGTGTTCCCAGCAGCACCTTCTCTTCTCATCTCTGCAGTAATGCCATCCCTCAGCTCAGCCCAAGGAAGGGGAGGAAATCCAGCAGCTTACAGGGGGAGGCATCACTCATTCCCCTGTGCCAGTGGGGCTGGTCTCCCCGGGGTCTGGTGACTGAGAAACTAAAGATGCATCTCTCTACCTCTTGTCCACCTTGGAATTTCATTCTCACTTGACAGAAGGCAGGTTCTTCTCCAACCCACCTCTGTCACTGGGAATAATCCTTGATAGGGTCTCCCAGTCCCAGTAATGAGCCCCCTTTTTTTTCTTCAAACTCTGTTGGGCCCTAAAAAGCTACTGAAGACTGTTCCTCAGGCTGCTTGATAAGAGCTGAACTGGGTGCAACATACTCATAGTCACTGTTACCATGCACTCAAAGTAAAGTATCTATTAATTGAATAGTTATGTGAGAAATAGCTAATTGTGCCCAGGTCTGTTTTCCACCTATAGAAGACACATGGAGAGTTAGTTATATCTATACCATTATTTTTATCTTTTCTGAATGAAAAAGGAGGGGTTTGATCAGCTTCTTTTTGATTTCAGCTTCTAAGAAAAATACTCTTCCCCTGGCTTATAACATTGCTCATTGTTCTTGCATTTGGCTAATTAAGCATTTAAATGCTCTCAGTTTTATTCTTTTCCACACTGTATTTCTGTAAAATAGTCATTACTGGGCATGGTGCTTTCTCATGGAAGTTAGGGAAAACTGCATGAAGCAAGTTTTCATTTTTACTTCATTTTACCGCTTTTCACACATCTGTATGAATAGATAAAAATAACAGAATGTTTTCTTCCTAAATACCTATTATGCACATGCCAAAGTAGTACTTCTGTATCCATACAGTTGCCTACATTTTTGCTAAAATAGGAATGAATCTTGCTTTTTAATAAGGTTTCTTACACGCTGTGCTAGGGTGTTGTGGGAAGTTGTCAGATTTTCTAGTTTCTTGGTCATGGACTAATGACATCAAATCAGGAATGCAGGTACCCAGATGTGCTTTCCACCACCTTCTATCATGTGTGGACTTCCCAAGTTTTGGGAATATTCACAACTAATGGTGTTGCTGAAAGTACAGTTCAGAGCCTGTTTACATAAGTGTTGAACTTAAAATTTAAACTTGAAAAGGCCTGTTCTCATTGTAATTGTTACAAATGCAGTATCAATTTAACTGATTGATTGTTGAGAGACTTCGGCCACTTGTTTTTGTTCGTTAGTGCTGTTACACCGTTCCAAGATGTCTCAGAAGGTTTTCAGGGCTTCTGTTTGTGAGATGACAGTCCTAGCATCATCAAACATTTGATGTTACAAGCATTTTATGATGGAAAAGATAACCTGTTCTGGGTTAGGAAATGGAAATGCATTTCACTCAGTCTTATCAACTGTCTCATTATTTCCCATTCATCAGAGCAGGTATTTAATTCTGAGAAATAGTTCAGCAGTTTTTCATGCCTTTCATGCCTCTCACAGAAACACTTTCTTCTGTTTGAGTATTTGAATTATGGTTTAAGTGTCAATCTGTTTGTGAAGAGTTTTTCTTCTGTCACCATATGGTAACTAAAACAACCCATTTTTAACAAATAAATGGGGTGTCAGGGGGAAAAACAGGGCCAGGGGCAGCAAATGCTAAACATTATCTGTACCAGCGTGTGATTTTTCAGTCCTAACGTATACTGGTTTCAGTGCACCAGCAATGGCTTTTGACTCTCTACAATACCTGTGAGAAGGTCTTTTCTCAATGCCTGTGGCTGCAAACTTCTTGTGACATTTAGACCGTAGCTGATCTGTTCATCTAGTGTAAGACAGAGGAAGTGGGATTTTTCTTGATCCTGTTTAATATTTGTACTATTTCCTGATTTGCTGGCCAGCATTTCAAAGACCTACTCCATCTTACACTCACGAATTGGACCAGCACTAAGATCTTTTAGGACTGAAGAAATATAAAGAAAGGCTCAAGATGCCTTTTCACGTACTCTTGTTACTTTAGTTGTACTTCAAACCATGTATTGAACTGTGGGAATGAGCCATAAACTTTGCAGTGGTGTTTATGGTGCAATAAAATACCAAAGAGGGGGACAATTTAAGTTGTTATCTTCAAGGTGTGACTAGTTTTTTGCTTATGCTGCAGTAAATCAGGAATGTTGCCAGGGACATGAATGACATTATACCAGTACTTAACTACCCTGAAAAGGGAAAATGTGCAGAAAATTTGAGCAGTATCGCTGTTATGAATATAAGTTACTTACTCATTTTGCTTATTTAAATATTCAAAAGTGTGCAAGACTAAAAACCTTCATAAATAGACAAGAAGGAGAAATTAATTTATTTTTAAGGTATTGGTTCTCAGCTGTTGCAGATCATCCTTGCTCATGGGAAAAAAACCAAATTCTGCTGAGCTAGACAAAATGAAAACCTTTCCCTATAACTCATGTCCACAAATCACTGTAGCATAAACAGGACCCCACCTTCTGAGCATTTCTTCAGTGGTCCGTGTAATTACATAAAGCCTTTTTTGACTGAAGCTCATCTTTATTCTGATAGTCATGCATCTCTGTTGGATTTTTACATGGTCGTGTAGATGTATTTTATATGATAAAATATCTGCCCATTGGCTTTGGACTTAAAAGTCATCAATAGGAAAGAGATTCCCTTTTCTTATTTTTTTATATTGTTATGATTAGACATAAAAAACCAAACCTGAGACTGTCATTGCAACTGTGGAAAATGGTTTAATAAAGCCTTCTCTGTACTATCACATAGCATGAAAACATCCTAATACACATACTGTTGCAGTATAGGTTAATACCTAGGGAATGGGTCCGCACCACTACAGTGTCAGTAAAGCAATATTCAGCCTTAACAGTAGGGGACTGATGATGCCCTTATCTCTCTGAAAACAGCCCTTTGTCAGTAGGAGCTCTAAAGCCAAACTCTGTGAGTTGCTGCTTGAAAGTATTTTTTTTTATCCAGAAGTGATAGACAGAATTAGCTTTGAACCATGTTTTTGCTGACCTCAGAGGAGTAAATTACCTTACTATTAGAGGAAGTATGACTCACCGTCTGACTGTTTGCACAGCATTTGCAGTTCTCCTCTGCCTGGGGAAGAATTATTGAAATCTAACAATTATTCTGACATCTCACATCTGACAGCCAAGCACTGTTATTTGACCATAATGCTAGAGTGTATGTACAATTTTAGTACATACTATTTGAGATTTATTGTTTCTTGAAGTGGCCAGTGAAGCCATTACCCTATCAAGAGAATTTTTCCTAGGAGAAAATTACTTGGCATTAGTTCATAGCATTTTATTTGAAATGGAAATATGTATATGTATTTTGCTTATACAAATGTACTTATAAGAATTAAGTTTTTCCAGATAGTGACAAGTGGGTATTTTTTTGTCTGAAGTTTTATTAACAGAAACAGAATACAAAGTCATGGATATTAGTATATCAATCATTCCCCAAATATCTCATATAAAAGTGTTAACAGCTTTTTTAAACCTACACAGTGAATAAGCAAATAAATAAGGGAGTCCTGGTGGACAACCAGATGACCATGAGGCAGCAATGTGCCATGTGGCCAAAAAGGCCAATGATGTCCTGGGGTGCATCAAGAAGAGTGTAGCCAGCAGGTTGAGGGAGATTCTTCTCCCCCTTTACTCTGCCCTGGTGAGGCCACATCTGGAGTATTGTATCCGGTTCTGGGCTTCCCAGTTCAAGAAGGACAGGCAACTGCTGTCAAGGGTACAGCAAAGGGCTACAAAGATGACTGAGGGACTAGAAGGTCTCTCTTATGAGGAAAGGCTGAAGGATTTGGGTCTTTTTAGTCTGGAGAACAGAAGACTGAGGGGGAATCTTATCAAGGCTATAAATACTTAAAGGGTGGGTGTCAGGAGGATGGAACCAGTCTTTTTTCAATGGTGTCCAGTGACAGGACAAGAGGTAATGAACAGAAACTTGAACACAGGAAGTTCCATCTAAATACGAGGAGGAACTTTTTTTACTTGGAGAGTGACAGAGCATTGGAACAGGCTGCCCAGAGAGGTGGTGGAGTCTCCATCTCTGGAGACATTCAAAACCTGCCTGGACAAAATCGTGGGCAGCCTTCTCTAGGCAAACCTGCCTTGGCAGTGGCATTGGACTACATGATCTCCAGAGGTCCCTTCCAGCCCCTGTCATTCTGTGGTTCTGTGATTATGCAGATAAAAATGAAATATTTGATTTTAGGTAAGATGTGCTGTTAAGACAAACCATGTTATAAAATGATCATTTCAGCATGAAATGTTTCATATATTATCATAGATTACTTTTTGATGAACTCTTGTAACACAGTTGTTACTTCAGTGTGAAATCTCTTCGAAACTGTATAGCTAAAATGTATCAGATGTGTCAGATCCTGAATATATACATTGTATGTCTTGTAAATTAGATACTAAGTTCTAAATAGCTGCAAACTTGAATCAAACTCACATCCACATGTTTTTTACTCACAGAAGTGTGGGCTAGATCAAAAATGTTATTTATTGATAAATTTAAATAGAAAGACATATTATCGATCATATTTTTTACATGTACTTATGAGACTTAACAAACATAAAATATATGTCCAGGTACAGCATATTGTAAAACTCCTTACACTCGTGCCAGACACTTGTCTTTTATGAGTTGCTCAATGTAGATTATTTTCCTGTTAAAACCTTTTCTCACTTCTTTTCTGTGTAACATTTTCTTTTCATTTCTCATGGATCATAAGTGTATTTGTTCAAATGTCTATGATATGTGAATAGTTAGTGACAATTAAGTCCAGTATTCCTGATTATGTGACAGAATAAGAGTGCCAGATCCCAATCTGTTATAGATCAGCATAGCTCTGCTAAAGACCTCCAAGTGTGTTTGCTAAAGAGATTCATATTTCTATTCTTACCCTACATAATATAGCAGAAATGTTTATTTCACCACAGTTAGGCGTCCTTTATATGTTATTATTCTGTACTTGTGTTATCCTATCTTAAAAGAAATGGCTAATAGTTACCATTTTCACGTGCTAAAAATATTTTTCATTTGAAACTCATTCTTGTCATCCTAAAGTTTCTTTTGCTTAGCAGATGGATTTATGTTCTGTTTTGTATGCCAAACTATGACTTAATTTTTTTCTTTTTATGTTGGCATTATGTCTGTGTGCAAAACACTATTACTGGTATTTGCTGTGCACTAAACTTAGTGTCTGTGGAAAGTGTTATAGACACATTTACTGCTATACAATATCTGGAAGCCTCTTACCTAAGGACAGGCACTTCAGGCACAAAGACAAAAAGACAGGTTTTCTGTTCTGGATGGTCACAATGAAAGAATTATGGTTATTGTAATTTTGCATCATTAGACTGAAGTACAGATGCCTTTGAAAAAACGTTTTCTGTAAGGTAAGTAATTCAGGTCTTTCATATCCACTATAACCATCAGTACACTGAAAAAATTAAGTGATGAAGCAAGAATAAATTCTACCTAGATATCCACATTCATATTAATGAGCATTGTTAAGTTGAAAGACTTCAGATCTTCAAGTGCTAATTTAAGGAAAGTTGTTTGTGATTGGTACTTTTGCTTGCCCATTTTTAGTAGGAGATGAATCCCTGCATGGATTTTGATGCACAACTTTGAGATATAAATTATTATAAGTGGTAGCGATGTCTTGATTAAAATGTTGCCCTGTTTCCTTATCATCCTCTGGATGCATGAAACAAGACCGTGATTTGACAAAATAATAAATCCAGTTTGAAAGTGCTGACTGCTTGATAGGAAATGCCATGGCTATGTGATTCAGAACGCTGAACTGACACAAATGCATTAAAACAGTTCAGATTTGCTCAAAATATTTTGATAGGTAGCTTTGTGAATTTAAACTTTATGCCAAGTTAGATATCATTTAACTTTATAACAAAACAGGTATTGTCTGTTCTCTAGTTGCTGGCATAACTCCAGTTTAAAGGCGTATGGCTGGTGTAAACATTCTGCTTTATGTTCTCACTTATTCAGCATAAACAAGCTTATGTTCTGAGGCCTGATCTAGATTTAGTCTCTGTGATCAAATGATGTATCTGTGCCTCAGTGATAACAGGCACCATGACCCAAATCTCCATTTTTCTTCTTGCTGCTGCAGTTGTGGGGCTCAGGTCAGTGTTCAAAGACAAGATCTCCATCAGGGCTATTAGAGACAATACACACTTTGGGAGACAATGTAGTTGGGTCCTGGCTCTGAACCAGTCTAACATGTAAAATGCACTAAATCAGTCCATCTGTCTTTCCTATGTAGATTACTACTTCCTCAATATTTCAGGGGTTATATGTTTCCTTAGGCCTCTGGAAGGTATAAATCTTTAAATAGCAGTCAGCACTGATACTCGTGCTGAAGGTGTGACTCCTGGGAAAGCAGATAAGTGCCTTGTATTCTCACCAGCTCTAAGTATAGCCTTAGTATGGGAAGTACTTTAAATATTGCAAAATAGTTAAATATCAGTACTTCTCAAAACCATGCATCACTGCCAAGGCTTCCTAAAACTATATTAGTTCCACATCCCTTCATCTATGTTTTTTTTACAGACCATATCCATGAAAATCTGAACATTTTGAAAATTAGTGTGTGTGGGTTTTTTTCCTAAAGGAAAAAAAAAATATATGTGATAACCTTTTTCTTTCCTCTATTAATAAATCATTTTCTTAGTTGTCATAGCTTATGCTGTGAAGCCAGTTCATTGAACTGGCACAGATAATACAGCAGTTTCTTCCTTCTGGAAGAGAGTGGTAGATACATCTCATGGAAATTATTGGGAATACCCTGCTTACTTCTGACATTAGGGTTTTTTCCCCACTGAGGATCAGGGCAATTTGGAGAAATACTATACATAACCACTGTAGTAGTTGTATGTACATGACTGAGATAAAAAATGTTAGTCATTAAAGATTACTGATGTCTGATTGTGAAATAATCATGCTTTAATTTCTTACCATGAGTCTTCAAAAAATATTTCAGTTTAAAAGTCTCTTTTGGTCTGTTTAAGTTTCTTCCTGTTATATTTTTACTGCTAACACTTGTTTCACTAATGTGAAATTTCAGTATCATCATTTTACTTGAAAATCTGATTCAATTCAGGAAGTCAAAAGTACATAGAAAATAATCAAAATACCTCAGAATTGGGGGGGAGGGAGGGTGGGAGTGGGAGGATGTTTTCTTGGGATTTTTTTCTGGAAAGAAAACTTTTCAGAAAGTGAATAATCAATATTATATTAGATCCCTCCCACTAAAGAAGCTATGTGCCAGGATTTAAGCTTATTTTTAAGTATTTTCATGACTGGACAGTTTCAGTTTAGATTTGAGCTTGAGCATCTTAGGAGAAAGGGGAAATGCATCAGGCTCTTTCTTGTTCTGATTATTAATCGCTTAGAAACAGTACATTGTATCTACAGCTTATCTTACAGCTACTATGAGCACCTCTACATTTTGATCAAACTGTAGCAGGGCTATATAGTCTCTCATTTATTTGACCTAAAGGAAGGAGTGTGTTTCATATCATAGACTTTTGTAATCCTGTTGAAAATAGAGAGGGAAGAAGGAGGTAAGGTTATATTTTATAGTGACTCCAAAAAATGAAACATTTTGTTCTCTGCCCTGCAATGTTAATAAAAGCATTGTAGTGACAATAATATATAGACTTTTCCAGGATGGAAGGAACAGGAACGTATGTTCTGCCTTCTGGCAAAAACAATGTTTAGGCGTTTTATCTGTCAAATCTATCTGTATATGTAATGCTTCTAGAAATATACTGCCTCTGTACTGAAATATGTGAAACTTAAATTAACAATTCTACTAACCAAAGTCATGATGAAAATACAAAACATGTTCTGAATTACAGGTGTAGGTTCTAGGAAAAGAAAGAATATCAGAGATGTTAATTTTATGCCATTATCTAAATATTAAGTACTTTTTAATGTGTGTTTATTATATAGATGGTGCCCAAAGAAGAAATTAGCTCTGCAAAGACACTATTAAATAGCTCAATTTTGAGAAAAGGTTTTGCATATTAAAAACTGTTACTGGATTTCTTCCAGTAAATTAAAAGTTTAAATTCAAATCTTCCAAATTATTTGGGAGACTTTACTTTGACTTTGAGACATTGGCCTCAAATAATACCACATTTTCAAATATTTTGAGAAGTAGAATCTGTATAATCCAATAATTTAACACACTATCAACAGTTAGAAATTTTAGAGAAAAAAAAAAACAGGCAAGACATTTACCCAAATTTATTAATTTTACAGATAAAATGAATAATTATTAAAAAGTTTTCTCAAAGCTATTTTTTTAACTTTTGAAAGATGCTTTTTGTGTAATGTAGATCTGCTAATAACCTTATTTTCTCACAGTGCATGCAGAAACTAACTCAATTCTACATCTGTACTTGGCTAGTCATGCTTGTATCACTTAATTTTGTTACTTCTTGAAATAAGGCAGATCACTTTGAGTAGCCTTCTGCTTGGTATTTTCACACCTTGATTCCGTTCATGTTCTTTATCTCACATTTCTTCTAGAAACAACAAGCAAAAACATTTTTAGACCTCTGTACAGATGGATATATTTAATCTTTTGTTAGCATATTTTCTGGTGATAACCGCTTTGTTATTTTCTGGATTGCATTTAACATGCCAAGGAGATTAAGCACTACTATCAGACAAGAGGAACTAACTGTATCTGTGAACAAATGACTTTATCAGTAGTCATTCTTAAAGGATTATCTCCACGTGTATAGATTTCAGTGAACATCATCTTTGTCTTAAAAATTTTAATTATTTTAATTTCCAATTGAAATTTCCTAGCAAGATAGAAAAAATGTTCTCACTATCATCTAAGACATGATCCACTGAGCTATTCTGTAATCTCCTGATAGTATAAATATAATAGATGATAGAATTATTTCTGTTCACTGTGTTAGCAAAGGCCATCACTGTGTGTAAGAAAATTTAGGCAAAGACAATAGCAAAAAACCAAACCAAAGCAACAAATAAACAAAAAAACCCGCAAACAACAAACTGTCACAGCACATTCAGCTCTTTGTAAGAGAAATAGAATATAGTGCAATGAAAGATTCAGATGAAAGGGTGTATGAATGTGGGAATACCGAGACTCGTGCAAATTTTACCTTAGTGTTTAGCCTTTTCTTCCTATTAAGTATACATTTTGTTGTTCACATTGAATATCCATAGAATAAATGGTGAGTATTTCACTTTATTTGCATTTCTGCCATTCTAAGTATAGTAACTTTATAGTGAGATGATATAATATACCCATAAATGTCATAAAATCATAACCTATCATCAACATCCATGTGGTTTCGGACAAAAATATAGAGTAAATATGATGAGAACAGTGGGTTTTATGACACAGTCCTATTATATTGCTGAAATGGCTGAAACAACCACTTGGACCAGAGGCACCTAGATGTTAGCCAAAGGAAAACACATTGTCCACTCACTGTGAGACCAAGAGAGATGATTTATTTCAGTATAATGGAGTAAATTAGATGAACACCTTCTCGTAGGTCAAGAGCTATGCTAGGTTTCACTGTCACGTGCACAGTATGTAGCTATGGATGATAATTAGACGTCTCTAGGAACTATACTTATTTTCATTAATGCTATTGAATGCCAAGAAAGCACATGTCACTGTAAGAAAATGTGGGGTTTGCCCTAAGGAGAGTTCAGATTATCTGTAAATGGAAAAAGGCCAATGTTAGGTTAGACCTGAAATATGCTTACTTTGGGTGGAAACCCCATAATTTTTGGTAGGAGTAAGGAGTGACCTCTACCCAAGGCTGTTGTACACAAGTGGACTTTTATATGAATTTCAGATGTTAGAACATATCAATGAAGGACAGAAATTAAATGAGAGGAGCATTTGAAAATGCAGGATCAGGATAACTTCTTTGTAATATGTTATATCAGTTTTACTAGCTATGGCATAGATTATTTATTCCCATATTTAAAAGAGTTATATTTTTCTCAGAGAGTTTATTTTCCTTCTCACTTACTTAGCTGACCTCAGTCTACTACTAGAGCTTCTCATTAAAGATGACTTTATGAAATAAATGTTAGCTGTTTCTTTTGCTCCCAGTCCATTAACTGCTAATGAATAAGGGAGGGTTCTGAAGTCTGAATAATGTCTAACATCTAAGCCATCAAAACAATGTATGAAACAGTTTCTAAAGACTACAAATGTAGTCCCTCTGGTAATTTGCAAACTTGGCAAACCCAGTTGGCTCATAAACCAAATACTATTTTGTGATCAGAAGGCACAGAATTTACAAGACTGCTTAAGTGCATCCATATCACAGTCAAAGAAAATGGTAAATGAAATAAATGCTCCTCAGACAGAGCTTCATACCACTAGACATTAGGTCTTTAAAGGGAAAATGGGGTAGGCTAAACCAGGGAGGACAGTGTCAGATATTTTTTTATTTTTGTGTTGCTATACACAACCAACTATTTACAAACCACACATTAAAGTAATTACAGAGCAGCGGTAGAATTACTATAGTGCAGCAACTTCTACTTTGATTCAGTATTAATCATTATTAATTGGACTCATTCATAAACTTGATTGGATTAGTCCTAGGATGCTTGGGGAGAGTGCTGATGGCTGCATACAGATCACTTTTCTCTCTGCCCAAGTGCCGAACCTCTTCCCAATCTAAAGTGACAACTTCAAAGGAATGCTTTAGCACAAGGGTAACGTATTTGATAAGAGAAGTTGAGTTCCACTCATTAAAATGTGTGTCAGAGGAGCAGAGTTGTTAGATTTACTGCACTAATGAAATTCCATCCAGAGTGCTCAGCTAACTGAAACAAGAGTATCTATCAAGATGGGCTCTATTTCATGTCTGTCTGTATTTTCACTATTAAGAACTTTACAGTGTTTATACTTTTCTACTCTCTTTGACACTATGATGATCTCAAATGCATCACAAATTCCTTTTTCCTGGAGAAATGATTTGCTATGCATATTCACATGAAAGTAGGCATTTCTCAGAGCAGGCTTATCATAGTTCTGCATGTAGTTGGAAAACTGCTCTTTCCTCAGCAATATTAAACCTACAGTGCTGGGTTCTTTTTCCATAATTTTAGTATAACAGCAGGATGGAGACATTAATTTTCCGGTGAAATTTTTCAAAATTTAAAATATTCCTCCTTCTACAGGTTGTGAATCTAAATTTACATGCCAGTGCATGTTTTGGTTTAAATTCAGAAAATAAAAAAGCATAAGAGGGATAATTTTCATTTCCTAGCATGACAGTCCTTCTTTTAATTGCTGTGAACTTCACAGAATCACAGAATGTTAGGGGTTGGAAGACACCTCCAAAGATCATTAAGTCCAACCCCCCTACCAGAGAAGGATCAAAACTATGGCAGATCACTCAGAAATGCATCCAGACATGTCTTGAAAGTCTGCAGAGAAGGAGACTCCACAACAGACACTGGGGAGTCTGTTCTAGTGCTCTGTAACCATTACAGTAAAGAAGTTTTTCCTCGTGTTGATGTGGAACTTCAGGTACTGTAGCTTGAATTCATTACTCCTCATCCTATCACAGAGCACAAGTGAAAAGAGGTTGTCCCTGCCTTCTTGATGACCAGCCCACATAGAGACATTAATTAGATCCCCTCTCAGTCTTCTCCACTCCAGACTAAAAAGCCCCAAGTCTCTTAGACTTTCTATATTCTATAATCCATATGCTGCCTCTTCCCTCAACTGGCAGAGATTGCAGGGAAAGAGTAAGAGATTCCCCATTTTGTTACTTCTTCTGTATCAAGGGGATCTCAAATTGTCTCTCTGGGCAGCCACCAGGTCTCAACAATGTTAAACAACAGTATAGATTTAGCACACGCATGTATAGCTTTTTTCATTCTGTTCTTTTTTCCCCAAAAAAGAATTATCCCAGATGTGCCATTCTCCTTAGCCCACTCCCCATGGGAGAGTAGTCTTGGGTCCAGATGATGCCTTTGTAAGAGGAAGCTTCTGCACCTATATCTAAGCGTGTAGTAGCTGAGTGAATTAAAGGTGTTCCCTTCCCTTCAGTGGGTTCTGTGAAATATGGGTAGTTTTTCTCCTCAATTTTTGAAGTGAAGATCCCCACAATAAAAGAGTCTGATAATATTTGTGATAGCTCTTGTATGTACCGGAAGTCCAAGCAAATAAATGAAAGTTGGAAAAGCATTTGAGATTTCAGTGCAGGGACTGGAAGATTATTTTTCAAAGTCTTCCTGCATTTAAAGAGAAATGCCCTTTCATAGTAGATGAATTCTCTATTCTTTATTTTCATTTCTTTGAGCTTTTCCCAGTTTAATTTTTCCCCAGTTTTCTTCCTGTGAAGAATTCCTGTATGAGCACCGAACAGTTTGATACTATCTCTTCTTCTTTTTAGAATGTATTATTTAATTCCTTGCATACATTTGACCTGTATGATATGTCTGGAAAGGAGTACAAATTTCTGACCCTAAATCTTACCTTATGCTTTGTCTACAAAATAAGTAGCATGTTGCACTGTAATACATACACACCTAGAGTTGTAAATGTAAAATAACTGCAATTATTGTCCTATTTACTGAATATGAGATGATTTCAGAGTCTGGCCTTGACCTCCTGCATGGAATAACCATGACAAGGCTGCCAACACTGATTAGTCAAAGCAAATCAACTTATCAATAGCTTATCTATGAAAATCCATGTGGGTTCTCTGTACAATTACCTAGTATTAAAATATTTTTTAAAATAGCTCCATTTTTTGGCCTTTTCTGTTGTTTGTTAGCAGTTTTTTTAGAATGGCTATAAATATCTTTGCTGAGTCTTAAAATAATTTTGACACTTTTCTTGCAAACTAAGCTTTTAAAGTACATTTTCCAAAGTGAAAACATTCTTCACTTCAGAATTTGGTCAAGTACATTTAACAATGATCAGAAACATATGTACATCTTCCCCTTTTCAAGCTGGGATTCATTTTGCTACGGAGTCATATTAGGCAGAAATCTTTTGCAAGACTGGTGAAATCAAGCAGAATAAATCTATCAGGGATAAAAGGAAAAGTTCTTAAAATTTCTAGCTGTTTCACATGGAAGGATGACAATGTCTCTTCACTCTTTGATAACTAAAGGATATTTTGTATTGCATTTAAGCTTTCCAGGTTGCTTTAGTTTCCACAGCAGTTTGCTGTCTTTGACCCTGGAGCCCACAGCACTAGGTCCATGGGATAGACAGAGGTTAACTCCTGTGTTAGCCTAAATGTGTCATCAAATTTAAACTGTTCTCAAGTGGGTTCATTAGTGTGTGGAAGTCAAACATTTTTTTCCTTTCCTACATTACCTATTTCCAAAACTGTAGTCTGGCTGCAATCACAGGATTCACAGCAAGGAACATTGAGAAGTAGAGAGAAAAGCCTTGTTGGCAGCTTGTGTTGAGACTCAAATGACAGGTCACTTCCCTCTCTCCTTGATGCCTTATGCCAGTACCGTGGTTATATCCAGCCGGAACAAAACTTGCAGCTACCCCATGTAGGTGTCTGTGCTTCTGCCCTTAGAAAATGTGTGCTCAGCCCCTGAGTGGATCAATGCCTTGAGAAGTCTTTGATTAATTCTCTGCCACCTTCCATTCTTTTCCAGAAAGACTCTAACAGAACTAATAGGTTTCACAAAGCATTGTTCGAGAACTACAACTGGAAGGAGAAAATGCAGCATGTCTTTAAAATGCACTTAAGGCTCTTCTGTATACGTAAACAACTGTGTATGTACCCAGCCACATATATTTTTGCAGAAGTTAGTAAGTAATTTTGATGGATCGTGCATCAGATCTGTGGTTGGAAATAAGACTTTGGGTCTAGATTTCATGAAGATATTCCTTCTCATTACTCATATAGATTGTGAGATTTGTTCCTTGGTCTTTGACAATGATAACTGAATAACAGGCTACCTCCTGGATCTACAAGAAGCGCTTACTCCTTCTTCCTTATTCTTTCTTCTGGACAGAATATCAGCTATAGTTATTCTTACTGAACCAGGATAGAGTATTTCAAACTGCAGTTTTATTCCTACAAAATTCCAGCAACTTCTTCAATGTTGCAAAAGATTTTCACCTAATATAGTTCTGCAGCTGAATGAATCACAGCTCAAAGCCAGGTGGCATATGTCTTGTGACTATACACTCTCATAAATACAGTACAGCAGAAGCCTAAATGGAAAAACATCTTTTTGAAACCATCTGTTCTTACAGATATCTGCAACAATAAAGAAAATAAAGGCTTTAAATGCTGCTATGCTGCTTTAAACCTTAAAGGCGTTTCCTATTGGTCTCTCCTTGTATTCTGAGATGCTCAATTTGTTTCACTTGGAAATAATTGAGCTGCCATGTTTGGTGCTGTTCTGTTTATGAGCTTTGGAGTATCTGACTAAAGCTGGCTTACCTATATATGAATATTTATAAAACAGAACCTTTGTCTTGCTGGAAAGTGCTGGGTTGCCCTCTGGTGAATGTAGCTTGTCTTTGATTGTACATTTTATAACAACTTACAGGGTGAAACCATTCTGTTAAGGTCTTTGTTTATTTGAGAGAAGACGTGTCTTTTCTTCCAAGATAATACTGTAGAGGGTCAGCCACAAAGCTGATAATCTTTAACAGCTGCATATTTATTTAATTGCGTCACATTGTTCTTACAAGATCTTGCCTGTAAAAATGCTGAGCTGGAACAATATTGCTAAGATTGTGTATTGAGATTATACTCCTTAATTGATGCCTTCTCTATAATGTTAACACTGATAAAAAAAAAAAAAAGGATAAGTTTCTTACTGAGGTTGAATCTGTTGTTCTGTCAGTGTTGTAGTCTTTGACATAGCCAGTGACAGCTGCAAAAGTGCTATTACAGTTTCAAGTCTTCTCACAACTGAAATCTAATTTGCAAGATTACAATATTTTTGCTAATGCCGTGGTCAGTATTTTAACTCTGTTTACAGGATTTCTGTAGTCTTTTGCAGTGGTATTTGAAGACAGAGATTTCTTCTAAAGTGAAATGGAGATGACAACTCCCAGAAATTCAAGATAGAAACCAATATATGAAACTGAAGCACAGGGGCACAAATAGTCCCATTACTGAAGGACTAACAAAGAACAGAAGCGGCATAGGGATAAATGGTAAATAGAGCTAGAGTTTCTAACCTAAAAGGTCAGTGTTAGTCTATGACGGCCTCTGGTTTATCTGAAATAGTTAAACTTACGTGCCACGTACTTGGCAAGCAATTCTGCTTAGGCATCAGATATCTGGAGGGGCAGAGGAGAGAAATGATAGAGGTATCATACCTAATAATATGACTTGTGGGTTTTATCTGCATATATCCTCTCTACCTGACAGCATAAATTTACAGGAAGCATGTTCACTCTCTTTGTACATCACATCTTATTTTCAGAAGAGTGATAGAGCAGGAGAAGGTTGCTCTTGACCACACTGGAAAAGGTGTTGGCCCCTGAACCATGAAGCCTAATTGCCTTTTTTCTCGGGGCTGGAGGCATGAGCTGTAAGAGAGATCTTTCTGCCCAAGTGTCTTCTCCCAGCAAAGGGAGAAATGAAAGGTCACACCAATTATCCAAGCAGTGGAAAGTGTAAGGAAAACTGTCTGTTTTATGAAGCAGCAGCCGGACCCCAATTACTGAATTATGCTGAGGTGGGGGGGTTATGCTGATGGCCCTTCACTTGGCTGTCACACTGCACACAACAGACCCCAGTGCATGTAGGTAATCAGGTGTGACTGCAGCAAGATAAGGTTGTGAGCCTTGGGGGGCTCATTTTTCATGGCCCTTCTTTGTACCTGCTCCACCAGGGCCATGCCTTTCCTGTGCTGAGGGCTCCAGAGCCAGACCCAGTAGTTTAGGTGGGTGTTTGGGAGCAATCCTTCTGAAGGAGGTGGAATCACACAATTGCGGCTGATACCTAGAATGGTGAAGGAGACAGGAGTGATGCCTGGGTGAGCAAAAAGCTGCGCTCTGCTGCAGTGTTGTGTTGGTGGTGGAAGAAAAAATAATTCAGCTCATCAAGAATGTTTAAAGCAGAACAGGGACTCAGGCTTGTTGTTTCTCAGCAAAACTCATTTGGACAAAAAAAGTAGAACAGAATGTGAAATATTATACCTTATTGTTTTATCAAGAAATCTTTTGGGGAAAAAAAGCTTCCACATTTCAGGTGGGACCAAGTCATTCTCATCCAGATGCTTTATATCCAAATGATACACTTTTTTGGTGCATGAAAAAAAATGCATTGTAATACAGTTAATTGATAGTCACAGTTTTCAGCAGGTGTGCTAACTTCTCCTGCGACAGTGGGACATTCTGATGAGTGCTGTGACATGTGATGACTGGAGCTAAGATATTAGAATCTTTTAAGCAGCAACACTATTCCAGCTGATAAAGCACCAGTTTAAAACAAATTGATTTATTCAGAGTTTCTAAGACAGGTAAACAGCCAAAGGAGTCCAGCGAGATGCATTACAGGTGATAAAATGGTTAATGGTGTGTCACAGCTTACTATACTTCCATCTATTTCTCTTCATTTCCCTCAATAATATTTAGTATATGGTCTATAAAGCATTCTTTTTTATCAAGTCCCATTTTAAATGTATAGGCACTTGAGGAACACATAATAGAGAAAGACATATTTTTACCTGAGGTATGATCCGAACATGTGAAATGAATTCAACATAGAAATATATCCTATGACAAAAAATAGTGAAATAATAAAAACTAAAAATATTCAAAATCTACTACAATATATTTAAGATTCTTGATATTAAATTACATGTTTTGCAGAGCACTCTGTAATGCTTCACGGGAAATGTTTGTGTGATATTACTGATGAAGTTAAAAAACAAAATATGGAAATAGGGTTTGTATGAATCCTTGGGAAAATTCAATTATATCTGATCAGCTCAGCAGAAATAGCTTTGACATTATTTGAAAAATTTGCAAATATTAAGGAGAGTGGAAGGAAGACGGATATTTTAGTTTAATATTAAGATTTTTGTTTCTTCAAATTTTAAAAAGTCAGATAAGTACCTTTATGGTTGTTTATTATTTTCAATTCTTGCTCAGTTAAGGTGAACAAAAGACAAGTGGCATAATGTCAGTTGGCTCTCATTTATTGGAGCACAAGTATATGAATTCTGTTGAACTTTAACAATCTAAGAGATTTCTCAAAAATAAGCAAAGAAATATGTATGTGTGATACAAGGGGTAAAGTTACTCCATTTCATGGGACTGCTGAATCTATAAATATTTTTTGTCATCTAAAATGAACAGAAATTAAATTATTTGTAAAAAGACTAACATCTGGAAATAATTTTGGGGGGTTTTATAATGTGATTAAAAAAAACCAACCAAACAAACAAAAAACAACAATGGGGAAAAAAAAACCACTCCAAAAAAACAACCTCCCTAACTTAAGGAGTAATACTAGATGCTGTATATAGTGGGAGAAGCTACTTAAATAGCAGATTTGAGAGAGTTACAGGGAACAAGCTTCAGGTAAGTATTTCATATCAGCCAGTAGTATTTGGAAAAATCTTCACAGAGCCCTCCAATCATTTGCATATGCACATTTACTAACATATAATTTATAGACAAGTCCTACTGCAATAGCTGTTTTCAACTCATTTCTAGTTAGGCAGGAGCTGGATCCAGTATGAGATAATACTAAAGGGAGGAAAATCATAAAAGGCTCTGTTAGAAGAGGTGCTCTGTGCCTCACTAAAAAGGACTGTGCTCCATTCTGGTGCCTTACCTTTGAGCATCAAGGAGTAAAATAGTTAGCAGGTGATTTCAGTTACTACAGAAAAAAAGCCTCTATATGACATTCTAGGCAGAAAGATTAGAAAGCTGGAAACCTCCCAGCCCTATTCCTACTACATCACAGGTGGGTTGAGCAAGGGACAGATCCTCTTACTGTTTTGGTACTGCTCATAATTTGAAATTATTCTCACTGCTTTCTTAGCTTCTAGTGTGGCTTTAAGTTAAATACACATATACTAAATTCTTGTTAGGCAAGAATAGGGCATTAAAAAAACTGAAAAGGATAGATTTTGTGCAAAATCACAGAATTGACTATAGTAGCTGTAAAGTCTCTGATCGAAGGGTAATAGGGAAAGCAAAAATTACATCCTACTTTGAGGAAGGGAGGAAATGCTTTCTGTGAGATGATGCCTCTGTTCTTAAACTTAGTGAAGAATGCTATTTGCCTCCTTTATTTGGCTCAGAGTTAAAATACTAAGATAATAGTTCCTTTTCCTTGAGCCCAGTTCTTGCAAAGGTGATGTTCAAGCAACATAGATACTACAACACATGGGGTTTTCTTGTTTTCCATGGCTTAAATCAAAACAAAAACAAAACAAAAACAAACAAACAAAAAAAAACCCCACCAACCAAACATGCTGTAGAGATCTTTTTCTTTTTTTTTTCCTTTTTCCATTCCCTTCCCTTTTTCCTTTCCTTTCCCCCCTTCTGTCCATCTTTTTCCCCCTTTCCCCCTTTCTCTTTTCTAATACATAACTTTTCATATAAAGGAAAATCAAGATATTGTGACACATCTTTGCTGCTTTTTCAAGGCACTTAATTTTAAAACTTAAAAGTAGCTAACTGGTAGAAACAGTAACACTACATTTTTCAGTGTGCTCCTTCCTGCTACTGTTTCCTTATTTCTGCTCTTACAGTAACAGTTCAGAAGTGATAATGTGGTTTTGTAATGCATCACGGCAGTCCAGTTGCCTGAATCATTGCTACTTAGCCACTCTACCAAAGATGTAAAAATTTGATCTCCCCTTGCTCATTGCTTCTACTGAAATCCCTGGGTATCTTCTGAAAAACACAAAGGAAAAAAGCATATGGTATGGTCTCAAAGCCTTCAGCAGCAGGTCTGAATGTCTTCTAAAATTCAGATAGCTCCCTAGTTGTCTTTTAAATTCAGTTCCTGTAAAGCAAATGGACAGTCAGATCCCAGGTCCCAAAAAAATTCCTTTTTTAGCATATGATTGTTCTCATGAAGCTCTTTAAAAAGGCCAAAGTGTTTGTTTTATTTTATTGTGCCTTTCCAAGTGAATTTATGAAGCCAAGGATTGTTTTACTGAGTGTTGACTGGCTGACATTTTGAGCTAGTACCTCGGTTTCTGAGCTATTTTAGAGCTTTCTATACCCCTTCCTGTATTTCATTAAATATCTATTCTATAGAAACAAAAGTGGAAGTAACTAATTGTTAACTGCATTCCATTCTCTTACTTATGAAGAAAAATATAAAATGTTAAGAGAATGCAAAGATCTCATTCTCAAAATGAATGAGAGACAAAGCTCTTCAAGAAGTATATAATAGTCCCTCCTCTGTGCCTTAGGAGTACTCATGTCTGCAGCTGCAAGACTATATAAAGAAAATTATTTTAACTGCATGTTCTAGCTATGGGATGTAAATATGGTGATTTTATGATGCAGAATCAGGGTCCTGAGTAATCAGGATGGTGCAGTCATCACTGGTGTGGGCTATAACATAAAATACTTTAAATCATGTTCTTCTTGTGACATAAATCATTTGTATTTTGTTGTTAATAGCATACCTGTTCTATGAGAGATATCTCACAACTCGGTTAAGGACTCCTCAGTACTGTTTTATTCTGTTTAACAAGTGATGAGTAAAAGTCCTCACAATTACTGATTTTTAATTAGTATTTCTCCAGGGAGGAGGAGGCTATAAAGAGATAAATAGGAAATAACTGGGAAAATCTATTTGCTTTCCTTTTTATGAAATTGCTTTGTTAGGTATTTTTTGTTATTTTTTCCCCTTAAAAATTTCCTCAGTGTGTTCTTAAAATAGAGGATACATATGTTTCATTTTAGTTTGACTTTACTTTTGCAACCTGGAAGAAACACAGTTTGCAGGCAGACATTTTGCCTTAATGTAAAAGTATATCATGTTTTATCAGAAAAGAGAGTCATTTCAGACTGAAGATATAATTTAACTTGCTTTTAAATCATAGCTGATATCCAGCTCTTCAAATTCTAGGGTTTTTTTCCTTCTAGAAATCTACTTCTATTCTATTATTTCCCTCCTTTTAGAGCTGCACTAATATAAAAATCTACATGCAAGTTAATAATTTTTGCAGAGTTCATAAAGAAGTAATACAATACAGTCACATATTGTATGCTTCTGCATTATAGGCTGCTCTGATATAATAGGCACTGAGAGTAGAAATAGCACAAAAAGCACCAAGCCGCAGTGGCAGAAGGAAAAGCTGGTTGTAATCTTTTTTGTGCCCTAGAGTATTCTGAGCAGCAATACACAAAAGGCTACTCTGAATTTCACCTGCCACTGTGTGGCTGCTAATAGCTGAAAATGAGTGGAGCACTGGGTGGTCTAGACACGGGCAAGAAATTCCCAAGATTTCATTCATGCTGGCAATGTGCACTTGCAGCCCAGAAGACCAACCATATCCTGGGCTGCATCAAAAGATTTGTGGCCAGCAGGTCAAGGGAGGTGATTCTGCCACTCCACTCTAGTCAGACCCCACCTGCAGTGCTCTGTCCAGCTCTGGAGTCCTTAGCTGAAGGACACGTAACAGAGAAGGGCCACAAAAATGATCTGAGGGCTGGAACCCCTCTCCTATGAGTACAGGAAGAGGGAGTTGGGGTTGTTTAGCCTGGAGAAGAGAAGGCTCTGGGGAGACCTTATTACGACCATTCAATACTTAAAGGGAGCCTATAAGAATGATGGGGAGAGTCTCTTTAGCAGGACCTGCTGCAACAGAACAAAGGGTGATGGTTTTAAACTAAAAGAGAGGAGATTTAGACTGGACATAAGGAAGACACTTTTTACTTTGAGCATGGTGAAACACTGGCCCAGGTTGCCAGGAGAGGTGGTAGAGGCCCCATCCCTGGAAATATTCAAGTTGAGGTTGAACAAGGCTCTGAGCAACCTGCTCTAGTTGAAGATGTCTATGCTCAGTGCAGGGGGGTTGGACTAGATGACCTTTAAATGTTCTTCCAACCCAAACCATTCTATGAT
Source organism: Ceryle rudis (assembly GCA_033439905.1). Taxonomy (NCBI): domain Eukaryota; kingdom Metazoa; phylum Chordata; class Aves; order Coraciiformes; family Cerylidae; genus Ceryle; species Ceryle rudis. The sequence goes on from JAAGNO010017849.1 coordinate 48,251, forward strand.
TCTGTGATTCAGAAATTATTACGTGCTTCCTTTATGTTACTTTCCCTTCTACTGCTGATGCCCCCTATGCTATCCATCTTGCTCTTAGCTAAACTGCTACTCAACACCAGTATCTTTAACATTCAACCATCCTGTGAGCTTCGTCTTTGTTCACCTCATCATCTGTTATCTCTATGCTGTGACTACAGGCACTTGTAATGAATTTAACTTCTGCATTACAGCTCTTTCCAGTCAAAGCCAATAGTGATATCACCATCAGGAACATGCCCTGCTTTAATGTAACGACACTCTTCTCTCCAAATGTCTGTATGAAGTGTAATTGCTTTGTACATGTGGTGTTCTAAACACGATTACTGATTATTGCCTTGTGTGATGAATGGTCTTTTTTTTTTTTTTTTCATTTCCTAGCTGCTTTAGTAACACTTAACTAAAAGGCAGTGAGAGGGGGCAGAAAGAATGTCACTTAAGAGGGTTCTCTACCCCTTCCTGATTCAGGAGATTGCTCAGTTGATTTGCTAGAATGCACTGGGGTTTGTCAGGACTTTCTTCCTGGCAGCTGGGATTAAGGAAGGGATTGCTGAAGGGACTGCTGCTGCTGCACTGCTCTTACAGCTTCAGTGATTTGAGAGGCCAGAAAAGGAATACCAGCAAAAAAACCCAGCTTCAGTTAGCTGAGGAACAGAAAAGGCAAAACACAGGATAGGATATTTACAGGTTAAATAACAAAATGCCATGGAGAAGACATGTAGGTGGTAATTTCAGTGTGTCTTACCATTACTATTGGATTTTGTATTCTGTTTATTTGCTTATTTGCGGGAGAGGAAAAAAATGCTTTGCCTTTAGCTCTTTCTTCTATCCAGGAGACTAGAGAAATTGTGACTCTTTCCATCTCCAAACACAAGCAGATCAAGCAGTTTGACACACCTTTGTGAGATTCACCTCCACTCATTTCCTCTAGCTTCACACAAGTCTGATGGAAATGACACAGCTTGTTCACACTGAATCACAGTGAATTTCCTTTCAGGGGAAAGAAAGCAAAAGAACATCACTTGCATCCCCCAGTGAATTACAGCCATTGTTTTTTATTTCCTGGCGGGTAATTGAAGGCTTTTACAGCTAGAAGAAATTATTTATAGAGTCATGAAAAATGGATTAACTTTCCTGAGTGCTTCATTGATGTTTTAGGCATCAACTTTCTTCCAATTAAACTTATATAATCTAAAATCAATGAACTTCTTTATTTTAGAGAATAAATTATAGAGGAAAATAATTTGTTTAGCCTCTGTGAACTGCCTTATTTCCACATATTTTATATATGTAATCTCTGCAGGGAACAAAGGAACTCAAAGTGCTATTACGCTTAATACAGACAGAAACCTTTCCTTTGTTCCAAGCGCCTTCAGTGGCTGCACAGAAGCCAAGCTTTGGGAAGGGACTTAGGAACTTTCCTGCTGGGTAGAGCTACAGCCATTTAATAAACTGTTCAACCACTTGCAATGGCTATTCCCAAATGCCTCAGAAGGCATGAAAACATGCAAGAGATCTGGCATCTCTGTCCCCAGAATTAGACTTATGTAGGTTCCTGTTAGTTACAGAATTTTTCAGACTCAAAATATGCCTCAGTTATCTGCCATAAAATCCATTTCTGTATTTTTTTTCCATACAGTGTGTACATTTCTCATCTGAAAATTGTAGAATTTGATTCAAGTCAAGTAGAAGGGGCCAGTCTCTTTTCAGTTGTGCCTTGTAATAGGACGAGAGGTAATGGTAGCAAACTGAAACACAGGAAGTTCCACCTCAACACGAGGAAAAACTTAGTCATTTTGAGAGTGACCAAGCCCTGGAACAGGCTGCCCAGAGAGGTTGTGGAGTCTCCTTCTCTAGAGATGTTCAAGACCCACCTGGATCTGCTCCTGTGTGGCCTGTCCTGGGTGTTCCTGTGCTGGCAGGGCGGTTGGACTCAATCTCCAGAGATCCCTTCCAACCCCTGCCATTCTATGATTTCCATTTCAGCTCAATGCATGTCAATTTATCTCAAGAATATACTGGTCTAACTAAAGATAAGTGGTTATAACTAAAATAACTTTAAAAATAAAATACAATCTTCATTCATAGAAAAAAAGTAATTCTCAGTCTGGACACTGAACAGAGAGCATGGAGATGTGAAGATTTTAACTTAAATACCACTGACTGAAGTGGTCACATCATGTCAGCACTTAGCATCAAGTCTGTTAAGCTAGCTCAGGATGGGGTCCACAAGGAGACTTATTCCAAGATTGGCCAAGTTACATCAATTTTACCACATGACTCTCAAATTCTCCTGTTAGCAATGAATCAAGAGATCTGCTTGAGGCAGAAGGAATAATGATTGAGAAATATCTAAAACTCAAAAATGTAGAAATAAAAAAAAAACCTAGTTTCTTCTAGTGAATCTTTTAAATCTCAGTTTAAGCTTCCTCTCTCAAATGTAAACTGCACTCCAAGTGCTAAACTACAATAGCATATGTGTAGCCTGCAAAATTCCTTACTAGAAAAACATTAGTTAATTTCCCTTCTAGAACTTTACAACTTCATCTCACAAACAGACATTAAAAACATAATAATAATGCCATTTAAACCATTTTCCTTGCATGTATAAGCTTATTTGGTTTACTGCTCCTTTTCAAAGCTCTCTGCTGATTTTTTACTTCCAGAAGTGTGTAAGATGAGTTTTCACCGTGAAGACAATAGCAGGGAATGTTTTTAACAAACTTTTCCTATAATTTCACCATGAAAGAAAAATATATATCTGTGATACTTTTCTAACTTAACAATTAGCTATATTCATGCTTTCATTGGATTGGCACCAGTGATCCATTTAGTCTAAGAAACATGTTTCAGCTACAAACATATTTAGTGACTACATGTCATTCAGCAGATTGTCTTTGTTATTTTAGTGGAAAAGCATCAAAGCATTACTAAATTGTGTAGTTCCAGTTTTTCAGTAATTCAGTCTATCATTTTAAGTTGTTCTAAGCAGGTATAGTGAAGGGTAAAGCCCTGTTTTAAAGATAGTCAAGTGACCTTACATTTAAGATAACATGTCAGCAGTCTGAAATTGAGTCTTATTAAGACAAGCTGTAATTTCAAATTAAAAAACAAAACAAAACAAACAAAAACCCAAAACAAAACAAAAAAAACCCCACAACATTGTCCTTTCTTCTTTAGAACTGCTGGAGAGGTGTGTCTTCTTGTCTTCAAATATTTGAAGAAACCTCTTAACCATTGCCAGAGAGCTAATAATCAGCCAATGCAATATTTTCACTTTTATATGGCATCTACTATTATTATTATCTGCTTGCATCTTGAAATAGCGTTAAGGCCCCCTAAAGAATATTTCTCATGACAAATGAAAAGAAAGCTATAAAAGTAGAAAGCTATTTCGTAGAAAGCTTAAATCTGAGTAGCAAATGGTTTAATAAATGTTTTCAATGCATGGGAAAGAAATAGAATAGCTTTTGAAAGGTAGAAATTCTAAAAGTTGTGTTTCATCCCTGCAGATATATTGATGGGAGATCTATTATCTTTTCTGAAATTTCTTCCTCAATGACAGAAAAAAATAATTAAAGGATAATCTTTAATGGATTTAAATAACTCATTTTATTAAACTGGGAACTATATTTTCACCTCCCACAAACCACCCTTCTCCTCCCCTTACTCATCCCCTAGCAAAATACAGAGAAGCAAGACTGATTCCCTGTGTTACACCATAAATATAATGTTCCTTGAATTAAAGACATTTTACCAGATCCCAAACTTTTTCCTGTCTTTGTCCTTAAATACCTATAGGGAAGTGCGGTAAAGGGACAACTCTGAGTTCTCTAAGAGATAGAAGAATTTGGTAAAAACAGATGATGAATTTTGCTGCTTTTGTGCAGTGAGGAGTGCTAGCAGAGTTCAAACAGGGCTGAGACTGCAGTGCAACAATTTTCTGAGGTAATCTAAGATACAACTGATGCTAAAACAAACGGTTCGATTATACCTCATACCCATTTTCAACAGCCAGCCATTCCTGTCTTTTCTTTGAACAGCCCAGAAATGAAACATGGCTGACTCCACAGTGAAAGCCAAACAGGCATAAAACATGCGTTGGATTTTGGTTTGCTTTTCTATTTGCTTCTTTGTTTTTTGACAAGGATTAGTTTTGTTACCATGTCTCCCTATTTCCCTGACTCTTCAGGTGTGCAAAGAAACTGCCTGGGAGTGCCCAAGGAAGGGTTCAGCTGTATCACCACATTCAACCTGACCATCTTAGATTTTATATTTTATATGTGTTTTGTTTTCACATTATACTCGCATGTTAAAATTGTCTTTTAAAATTAGTATTTGTAGAATATGTATCCATTTGGGGTGGCATAAATCCTTTGTCCCCATCTTTTCCTATATCAAGCAATGTAAACTATACTGCCTGCCATTTTTTTTCCTTTGTATATTTTTTCCAATCAAAGCTGTATTTTACTTACATAAAAATGTGGTGAAAAACATATTCCTTCCATCTTGTCACACTAAATTTGCTCTCTGGCTTCAGACATTGTGTTCTGAGTTTCATTTTATGGCAATTTTTTTACAGGCTAGTTGTAAATCTTTGTGAATGGAGTGTTTGTAATGAAAATACTACCAGGCCAGGAAATATTGGCCCCACTAAAGATCAGCAGAATTATAGCAGCCACAAGGCTGAACACTACTGATCAATCAGCCTCCAGTAACACCCAATTTCCAAAGGCAGTATACTATCTCCACTTTATACGCTTTTTGTCAACCTAAGTAATTTTTTCCTTCATTTTGCTTTATATACACTAATTAGAAAATCACTATCTCAGTTCACCTCTGGAGTATCAGTAGAATTGCATGAAGCCTCTACAGCATATTGTGAAATAGTGTATTCATGGGGACTTGTCAACATGATTTGAAATGCAATAAATATTTAACAGTGGGATATTCCATATCATCAAAGTGATAAGCAATGTATAAATTTGCATTTTTGCATTGCATTTTTTAGTAAGTTGCTTAATGCTAAATCAGCAACAGATTTAGAAATTGATTTTTCTTTAAAAAGGTATCTGATAAGATCTGTGTTTTGACTGGGCATTTAATTTGGCTGTAATAAAAATGTGACAAAAATATTTTGAGGAAGGGAAAAGTGAACAGTGAGGTAACAAATTGGTAAACCAGAATGATAACACTGCCTACATAGCTTAGCTACCTACTTTAAATTACTCTGGTAGATGTAATTTTCAAGAATGTAAATTATACTCAAAATCTACTTATGCATAGAGATCAACAATCCATTGACTCTCATAATGACTTGCTGCCCTACACAGGGATCAAAAACAAAGGAAGAAAGCAAAGTGTGTAGCTCTGCCTACTTAAATACGGCAGAAAATCATTACTTGAGATAAAGTAACAGAATCCACAGTTTTATCTATCTTTCACATTTGTTTCTTTTTTTCACTAGCTTTGTATTCTTCCTACATTTTAGTTAGTTCAGGACCAGTGTAATTTTTCTGAGTGTTTCTTTTTGTTGGATTGTTATGTCCCCACGATGCAAAGTAGTGGAAAGGCTAACATAATTTTCTTATTGGAGTTTTTCTTTTCTCTTCTGTCCTCTTCAGTCTTTGCTATATGCTCTTAGGATCAGAACAATCTTTCTTGTTATTTCTTGCATTTTGTCATCATCTTATAATTTGTTGGCATTCTTATACAATTCAAATGTTCCTTAAAGTGAAAGAAATTGTTGCTTGCAGGAGTTTCTCCTCTACCATTTTCCTTTCATTTCCTTAGCATTACCAATATGGAATGTCTCTGTTTCATGAAGCTTCTTTTTAAAAAGCTCATTAAGTTTTGAGCTTCAATATGATAACGAAACTAACTGCATTTTGTATAAAAATGTTTACGTCTGTGTATCAGGGTGTCAAGGATCCGTGTATTCAACCAATACTGCACGAAGTTATCATTAATTATCACGGCTTGTTTACTGTATGTATTCCATACCACTATTATTCCTACAAAGCAGGCGAAACTATTATTCCTACAAAGCGAGCAAAGCAGCGTTACTTACCCTAAGTTACAGACCAGGCAGATGTATGGTCCCCAGGTGCACGGGAGCTGGTCGGCACGCATGCTTGTCGGGCATCCCCACAGAGACAATACAATCTCGATGGCAGGATACGTGCAGCTCAGCTCATCCACCCCCGAGTCCAGCTTTTATAGAGCCCCCAAGTCCTGGCACGCATGGCCAGCACGTGCCAGGAGGCAGCGGCTCAAGGCGGCAACCCCGCCCAGCAGTGTTGGTCTCTGGTCTTTCTGCAGCTGTGCGCCCCCCAGTATGGGGGTCGTGCGCCCCCCTACCCCACTAGGCCTTCCTCATCTTCAGCTGCCTCATCCTTGGCA